>JBBPBX010061659.1:0-21053 GCA_038048925.1 Garcialebias charrua | reverse complement strand
AAAATCTCAAAGTGCTACACATATATTGAATGCTACACACATTCATAAACCGGTGGCGGCAGACTACCATGCAAGGTGCTTTCCAGTCCTACCGGGAGCAACTCAGGGTTAAGTGTCTTGCCCAAGGACACAACGACACATGGTGCGGGTCCCGGGAGTCGAACCGCCAACTTTCCGATCGGGAGACGACTGCCATTACCACTACACCACGACCGCCCCTTGAGCAGGAAACTACCTCCACAGCTGCTCCTACGATGTGTAGGGGATGAAGAGGACCCTTGTCCTATCGAATGCCCCTTTTCCACCTGTCGGCTCGGGTCGGATGTTACGTCATATGTGCGTCGCAGAGACCCCCTTTCATCCTTTCCCACCGGATATTCCGTGCTGCGCCGCGCGAGATTTCTTGAGATTTTTGGGCTGGTTTCAGAGGGGTACTGAGGCGAGCTCACCCGCTCCGGAAGGAGGAAGGAGGAGACTCGAGCAGTTTTCACGGAAGCGAGGGAAGCTATCACGGCAGGACTTTACATGAATAACACGGTAAAAACAATTATTTGTTTTTAAATTTATAGCAAAGATGAGTCTTCAGCTGAACGTGTCCTTAATAAAATCACGTATTGCTCAAAACTGCAGGATTTTAAAAAGTAGGTTCGCCACGAGCAACACGCGGCGCGCGGGCGGCTTTGTGTCTTTAAATGTAGCTCAATGAACAGATATAAAATATATTTCATAGCTGACTTTATAGTACGAGGGTTCCTGAGCTCAACCACGCTTTAATATTGTCACGTAGTGGTCAAATATGCTGCATTTAAAGTAGTTTCGCTTTGACTTCTTCCAAACCTGTGCTTGCACAACGAAAATAAATTATAAAAATTCGAATTTTATTTCAAATAACTCCAACAGGATACATTTAGTATATGAACATGTTGTGATCACACTATATTTTTTTGAAAAATATCAGCTATGTGGTTTTTGATATAATTGATGATATGTGATACAAAGTACAAGGGAGACAAATAATGGAGGTTGCTTGACACAGTTATGTCTATAAAACATTGAATTTGATTTCAAATAACTCCAACAGGATAAAGTCAGTATATGAACATGTTGTGATCACACTGTGTTGTTTAAAATAAAATAAAAACAGTTTCTGGACTAAATTAATCACATTTTTCTTTTACAGTTGTAGTGGACATGACCATGCCCGCTCTGATACTTGAACTGTCCCAGTGACACCTTTTCACTGATACTCTCAGAAAAAGGACATTAACACTATTTTATTACATTATTTTGAATCAAAACACAATAAGTCATAAGAGACTCTCTTATTCCTCTATTTTTGTGTTAATGAATAACCTTGTGTTACTTGTATAAGCATTATTGAATTCAATGTTTGTTAAGTCAAAGACTGTTTAATTCAAACTGTTTAATTCAAGTTGGAAATCCAATGGTATTTCAAAATAATGATCACTTCTTCATATGATGAATCAAACGGTGAAAGTGAATTAATATGTCAGACTGAACTCGATCAGTTTTGTTAGAAGTTAGAACACAGTTTTAATCAGTTGTTTTATGAAGCTGGCTCCAGTCTAATCTGTTTCTCTGTCTTCATTCTTAACAACTTCTTCTCTGTTCTAAAAACTGACCTCCTCCTATATTACTACATTGGTGGCCCGTGAACAGGTCTCTGAAAGTTTGATATTTAATATTTCTGTACTTTGAATGTTGGCATAATTTTGTCCAAGTTTTTACTCTGAAAACGATAGTTTTTTGGCTGGGAAAGTGTGTCATAGCTGCAGGAAACTGCTGGTTAATGTCACTTGTAGCTGAGAGATTGTCTTTACTCAATTTTTAAACGTTTGTTGAAGTTTTTGGGTTAAAATTTGATGTTGCTGTGTGGTTCTGCTGGTTCTGAGTCGTTTGGACTCTGACGTGTCACAGATAAAAGCGCATCTACGTTTGACCGCCGTGTCAAAACTGTGCCTATAAGAGCTTCATGGTTCATCTGAAAATTGCTGTCGAGTGGTATCGTTACATTTTAAGCAGGAATAATAGCATTTTGTGTCTGAAGCTGTCGGATCTGGTTCTGACCCGGTCCAGTTAGCTCTGACGTGTTGCTGCAGATACGGTAAAAAGTCCGTCTTGGCGACATTTATTTTGCTATTTTTACTAGGCGCAGCTTGGTAGAACTGTTCTGATGTGAAACGATATGTTCACGGAATTTTTGGGGTGTAATTTTAGCGTTTTATGAGTTGAAAAAGAGTCTAGGTTTGATAGGGCAGCACGTTGGCACAACTGGTAGAGCTGCTGCCTCTCAGCGAGAAGGTTGCCGGTTCAAATCCCGGTCCGGGGCCTTTCTGGGTGGAGTTTGCATGTTCTCCCCGTGCATGCGTGGGTTTCCTCCGGGTACTCCGGTTTCCTCCCACAGACCAAAAAACATGCTTGTTAGGCTGATTGGTGACTCTAAATTGACCCTAGGTGTGAGTGTGAGAGTGGATGGTTGTTTGGTGTGAGTGAGACAGGTCCCTCTTGTAAATGAGTCCCCGTGACTCAACGAGGCTAGCCTGTATAAATAAAGGTTGAATGAATGAATGAATAAGCTATATGCTGACGCTACATAACATCTGTTGTCGTGCTGTGGTTGGTTCAAGGTGATCACGTGATACGCAGTTGATCGTCGAATTTCAGTTTTGTTCACACAATTCTGACAGATTGTCTGGCTTCTTTCGTTTTTAGGCATAAAATATCGTCAGAAACTGTTTAACCGCGGTGTTTTGAGATATTTAAAGGGGTTTTAGAGCGTTTAGACTTCGGTAGAACTCAAACGTCCGACTGCACGCAGTCCCTAAATGCAACACGAACGACACGTCAACGGAAGTGACGTACCCAGATAGAGAAAAAAAAGGAAAAAGATTGTTTCTTTTTATATCTTAAAGTTCACAGAACTTGTTCTAAACATTTTAAACAAATCCATTCGTTTCTTTAATGAACGTTTGTTTAGGCGATTGTCACATCCAGGCTATAACTCATCCCAAAAGTTGACGTTTATCCGATTTAGTTTAACGCTACGGCTAAATGCTAAAAGGTAGTCAACGTGGCCTTAGAGCCAACAGCGCCTCTATAGCGGCCAGGAAGAGTAATTACAGTCACATTGTGGTAAATTAAAGCTTTGAAAACCTGCAATCTGCTGGTTAAAAGAATGAGAACAAGAAACATTTACACAGAATAGATGCTAAACTCTCTGCGTTTAATTCAAAACAACATCTTTTAAAGTTATTCTGTGCACTCCAGTTTATTTTAAATGAAAAGTTTAAAATAACAAACAAAAAGCATCTGCTGACTTGATTTTCACAAAAATCAATAGCAGAACAAATTTGAGGATGTCAAATAACCACAAATTAATAAAAATCACAAATTTTTATTTGGAATAACATCTGTAATGTTATGTTGAGCATACAAAAACTCCAGTTTATTTTAAATAAAAAATATTTAAAATAACAAACAAGAAATCCTATTTTCACTCCTGATAACTGTCAAAATACTGCAAAACAGTTTAGCCAAACTGCAATACATCTTTTTAAGGCATGATGGAGCAGCTTCCTGGGAACATTTTAGTGTGAATATTGCAGTTATTTCAAATCTTTTAAAAAGTTTTTGAGTAAGTAAAACGAAAATCATGCTTGTGTTAGTTAGTAACTGTTGTTAAAAAATAAGTTATATTTAAAGTTAACACTGCTTGCATTTAACTTTTACAGGTTCATTAAGGGTAAGTCCTGAAAGAAGGTACCTATGAATAGAAATACTTATTACACGGTGAAACACTTATACCACACAGCTGGTTAGTTTGATTGACTCAATGCCACATTTAAAAGTGAAGATTTATTTGCACACATTAAAATACGAACTGTCTTATTGATTTCACAAAAATCAAAACAAAGATGGAAGTTCAAGAAGGTGCGCGTCCAAGGCTCATACAGTATGTGCCTCTAGTAGACTCATACATCAAAGGATCCGAAGAGGGACCCCGAAGCCGAGGACCTGCTCCCCCTGCACCTCGCACAGAGAGAAAATCTCTCTCATTGTGTGGTGACTACTTAGCTGCCCGAAATGTCTTGCAGGAAAAAGATGAACATCCTTTGCATTTCTTTGACAGGATTTTCAAGGCGTATGCAGGCGACATAATGGAACCGGGACTTGAAGAGCAGACGCTTTTCAAATCTGTTTTCAGAAATAATCTAATCTCTGATATTAGATTCAAGTTGCCATTGTACACCTGGTGTCAATTAGAAGTAACATCTTTGGATGAAATCAAACAGGGTGCTGTAACGATTTTTGAGGCTCACATGCAAAGCAAGACACCCTCTGAGGTGTGCCCAGGTCAAAAGGTCGTATCCCAGTCGCTAAAAATAGAAGAGGTTCTCTCTCCTATAGAAAGCGAGAATAGACACTGTCGTATCAAAGGCCCTCTGACCTCAGAGGAGATGGAGAACATACGTCGGTTGATAGAAAGGTTGGATAATGCAAGCAAGAATAAACAAGATTTTCAAACTGACAAACAACGAAAGGTTGGTGCCAGCTGGAACAGTGACTCACAATGGTTTAAAGGGAGCCCCGCCCCTAAAGCACCTCAGATTGAAAAATCTGAGACAAGCAACGAACCACAAAAGGTAGGTGTTCACTCTTTAAGAGACCCAAAATGGTTCAGATCGAACCAAGTGGGTGAAAACCAAGGTCTACCGGTGGGTGAACTTCAAAAGGAATTGAAGTATGAGGACCTAAACTCATGTAACAATGCGTGGTCCCAACAGAAGCCCCCGAGCCTCGGAACTGCACCTCCTGCGCCTCGAACAGAAAAGTTCGAGACGTGCAAAGTGTCACGAATGTCCCAGAAAAATGGCCCAACACCTCTATGCTCGGAAGAGACAGAGGAAGTAAGTAGTTTGTTAGTAGATTTGAATGTTACAGTGCTTGACCAACCTGATACAATGAGTGGCGTTACCATTGATAATGACACTATCAACATTGACCTACCTGGAGCAATGTGCAACACTATCTTTTACAAAAACTCAGAGCTCACAGTTAACATTAATAACATCGACACAGATGCCACAGATGTTGACAATAAATATGTTGACAGCAAACAATATGCTAACAGTCAACAAGATCCTGAAGATCATGACACGGTCTGTCTAACAGATGGTACCGCAGAAGGCACGGATGACTCCCCAACCGAGAGCACAAGCCCGGTAAGTGAACCTTCAAATAGTGATGAGGCAGAAGAGACCCAACAGTTGGACCCAGCCCTGGCCCAACAAGAGAACCTCCTCTGCAAGCTGGAACAATCAGCACTCACTGAACACTACCTACCACAGGTAGAAGAAGGTGTGGAGATCCACGGATCCCACACCGAAGACGCTGTACTGTCCTCTGGGACAGATAAATCGGCAATCAGCCAAGCTTTCGAGGAAACCTTGGTTCAAGAGCATTTGAGTCTAGAATTAATCAGAAATGACACAGTTTCTACAGACTCAAAGAGCCCCTCTTCAGACAAAGGGGGGAAATGCTCACACACCAACAACAGTGACCCGTCGCAGTCTGAACAATCAGACACACCTGCGACTGCGCCGACAGTTGTGACACACCTGAATTACACAGAAAGAGGTAAACGTAAGAAGAAACGTTGGCCGATACCTAAAAGGTTCCTGTGTACTGTCTACTCTCAGCTGCGAAAACAGCTTAAACTAAACATTGGCATCCTAACTTGTGCCCATGGACGGACGTCCTCACCTGTGTTCGTGGTCCCCCATGACCTCAGGGGGGTGATGTTAGGTCATGCCCAAGACAAAGACAAAGATTTCAATAACCCCACAAACGACAAAGATCTCACAAACACACCGACTTCATGGGATAATAAGGTCGTCCAAACACAAGTTAGTAAATAAACTAATCAGGTTTAAACTACCGTATTTCCCACCCTATAAGTCGCATTGTCCAATTTGAACTTAGAAACGCTAAGCCTAAAACCCACAACAAAAAACTAACCTTAACAACCGTTTAAATCCACGAGATTTAATTTGACCTCGGTCATAAAGTTGAGACCTGTTTTCTTGTGTGTTGCACTTTGGAATCTGACGACAAGAGTGTGTCGAAGCAGTGAAACGTTGTTTCCTTGTTGTTTAGTCATTACTGTTGTCATTAGTTGAGATATTGTTTGGTTCTGAACACTCCCAGCCAAAAAGGTTTTGTATTAACATTGGTTAATGAATGATATGGATTTAACTATGCCAACATGCAGTTCGTTTTGTTAAATCTCAATCGTCGAAGAGTCAATGTAGTTTAAAGCTACTCAAGGTACAATAAACTACACTGGTCTCACAATTTCTAAATTGAACCGATTCGATCGTTTCTATTCTAGATTATCTATTCATTTTGATGAGTCTCGCCATAGACTTCAAAATTTATTAGGAATACCAAATCCTACGTCGTTCGTCTAAAAGACAACAGACATTTAGATCAAACTATATTTCATTTTTATTTTAGTTTAACCTAAACTAAGTAATGAATGGAGGAATAGTTTGGAATTAGAGGCCTTCGTTACAGAAGCCCTCCAAAATTCTATAGGTACAGATCCCTATACCTAATTTATAGATTTGATCCACCCCTTAATTGGTAATTGTAGCTGATCTAAACCATGATAGCTTACATACCAGGTGCATATAGGTAAGGCTTAATGTAAAATCCCAATCATAAGCCCACCTTAAAAACCACATAAATGCATGACACATAGAACCAGAGTGGCACGGACTGGAAACCAACCAGCCTTCAACCTTCGATGTGGGGACATGCTACTTCAACGTTGGTCTTCAACCTTCATCCAAGGGTCGCCTCCTCTGCGTCAATCGAGGGATCCCCTCTACATGCTGGATATGAAAACAATTGTTGCTGATCAATCAACAAAACTAATCGTTGTGGATTTACTGCTGTGGAATTACCGCTGTGGATTATAAGACTTTGCTTTCCAAGGGATCACAGACTTTGTTTGCCAAGAGTTAACAGACTCAGTTTTCCAAGGGATTAAAAGCTTTTCGCAATGGGATTACCTCCGAACAGTATGGAATTTCAAAAAACTTTATGGGATTATAATTTTTGATTTTTTCTTTTCCACTTGCTGGATTACTTCAAGATCAAAGACAGTTCAAGGTTTCCTTTCGTGTTGGACCCCATCCCCAAGGACTGGCGATGGCTTCCAAAAGGGGGGAGATGTAGTGGACCTACCCAGGGTCAAATTAAGGTTTTTGAACTGTCCAGTGATGACCTTTACTGACCTCTCAGTAAAGCAAGACATTTACTACAAAATCATTCATTAAGCTGTAATCTGATAAATATAGTCACCAAAAGAGACTATTTCTATCTTTGATTTTAGGCTGATGTGATCAAAAGAATAACTTTTGTCATTTTCATGATGTGTGCTTTTAAGCTGTGTTATTCTGTGAGAGTTAAACTGTGTTTCACTGCTGTGTCAAAGGTGCAATTAAGTCATCCAGAGACTTCTTTTAATTTTGTTAATTCAAATGTTATCAAATGAATAATTTTATTTGTAAGAGCATCAGTACATTTTAATGTCAGATAAATCAAATACTCTGCTTAATTCAAAATGTTGTACATGGAGGATTTCTCCTCTCCTCTCGAACTTGCATGTGAAGATAAAAGGAACACTTTATCTCATTCATTTTAGCTTGAGCTCAGGACAATCTAGACACCCAAAGACTTTTGTTTTTGTCCTATTTAATAATCAAGCTATTATCATTAATAGGTCCCATATGTGATGCTTAATGACGTTGTTTTAATCAAACCAACAGTATTTTGTTAAAGTGTTAAAGCAAAGGAATCAGTTTTATGATAAAATGCTGACATCTGAAACTAACACTTTATCTTTCTGACAAACTAATCTTTTGACCCCCTTTCAACATGTTGATGTCATCCTCACATCAACTTATGATGCCATTCGGCCAATCAGAAAGAACACATTTTCTGGGTCACGTCTCAGTTAAAACCTTGACATCTTACTTTCTCTTAGAGTGTCTGCTGGAGTTTGCTGAGGACCTCAATACCCTGATGAGGTTCCCCAAAGAGCTGATGATCGTCTGGTCAACACGCTAATGACCACGTCATTCAGTTAAAGACTTGTGACATGCCTGTTATAAGTCATCTTCAACAGCTGAAAAAGCTCTCTTTTATTGACATTCCTTTAAGGAACATCTTATCTTGAAAACAACACCAGGAGCTGCCGTTACTTTTGGTTCGAGTCAAGGCGCACGTCTGGAGACGCTGAGAACGGTAAACGAACTGACCAAACTGGACCGAGGGAGACTGACCATCTTCACGAGGTAAAAGTCGTCAAATGCTTTGCCAAGGGTACCAACGTGTAGCCGAGTTCAGCCGGAGAGCTGCCATGCTTCTGGTTAAAACACATCAAGATAACTCCCTGACTCTTAACTTCTTTTCCTCCATTTCCTTCCTCCTAAACCTTCATCTTCCTAAGCCAGAAACTAAGTTAATGTACCTGCAGCAATGAGTAAAATATCATCCTTCACTTGTTCTGTTGTTCCTATATTTCATCTGTGCTGAAGTTAATTATAGGAAAAATAATCAACCAATCATGTACAAATGTGTGATGTAATTTACAATTATGTTAAATAAATGGTCCAGTCCTGCTGTGCCAACATAAGTTTAACGTTTCCTGTGAATTACATCTGGTCAAGGTATAGAATTATTGGTATTAAGCTGAAAAAGAGAGAACCCGTTTAATTAATGATGTATTTTTGTGTCAGTCTAAACCCTGCCAATTTATACATCTAAAATATAGGTAAGTCAGTAAACTGACCCCTTCCTATATTACTACAACCCCCAGAAATTTTTGAGTAAAATAGATGTGATTTCCTGCATTTTGGGGGACTTTACCAGGGTGTTAAACAGGTGGAACAGCACCCCCTGGTGGACACTGTGAGAAGTGCAAAAGGCTTACGGCACCTGGTATTCCCAGGCGGTCTCCCATCCAAGTACTAACCAGGCCCGACCCTGCTTAGCTTCCGAGATCAGACGAGATCGGGCGTGTTCAGGGTGGTATGGCCGTAAACGAAGAACTCTCTCACAAATAGGACTTTTAAAGTTTTCCCAACAAGGAAACCCATTGCATGCTAATTGTTTTCCTCAACTTCTGTTTTCATGAAAACAATCATTGCAGGGCTTCTCAAGTGTTTTACCTTCAGAGGAGAAAAAACTTACTTACTTACTTACTTACTTACTTACTTACTTACTTACTTACTTACTTACTTACTTACTTACTTACTTACTTACTTACTTACTTACTTACTTACTTACTTACTTACTTACTTACCTGTTCACACAATGAACATAATAAATGTATTGACCCCCAGCAATTTTTGAGTAAAATAGATGTGATTTCCTGCATTTTGGGGGACTTTACCAGGGTGTTAAACAGGTGGAACAGCACCCCCTGGTGGACACTGTGAGAAGTGCAAAAGGCTTACGGCACCTGGTATTCCCAGGCGGTCTCCCATCCAAGTACTAACCAGGCCCGACCCTGCTTAGCTTCCGAGATCAGACGAGATCGGGCGTGTTCAGGGTGGTATGGCCGTAAACGAAGAACTCTCTCACAAATAGGACTTTTAAAGTTTTCCCAACAAGGAAACCCATTGCATGCTAATTGTTTTCCTCAACTTCTGTTTTCATGAAAACAATCATTGCAGGGCTTCTCAAGTGTTTTACCTTCAGAGGAGAAAAAACTTACTTACTTACTTACTTACTTACTTACTTACTTACTTACTTACTTACTTACTTACTTACTTACTTACTTACTTACTTACTTACTTACTTACTTACTTACTTACCTGTTCACACAATGAACATAATAAATGTATTGACCCCCAGCAATTTTTGAGTAAAATAGATGTGGTTGAACTTTCTCACAAATAGGACTTTTAAAGTTTTCCCAACAAGGAAACCCATTGCATGCTAATTGTTTTCCTCAACTTCTGTTTTCATGAAAACAATCATTGCAGGGCTTCTCAAGTGTTTTACCTTCAGAGGAGAAAAAACTTACTTACTTACTTACTTACTTACTTACTTACTTACTTACTTACTTACTTACTTACTTACTTACTTACTTACTTACTTACTTACCTGTTCACACAATGAACATAATAAATGTATTGACCCCCAGCAATTTTTGAGTAAAATAGATGTGATTTCCTGCATTTTGGGGGACTTTACCAGGGTGTTAAACAGGTGGAACAGCACCCCCTGGTGGACACTGTGAGAAGTGCAAAAGGCTTACGGCACCTGGTATTCCCAGGCGGTCTCCCATCCAAGTACTAACCAGGCCCGACCCTGCTTAGCTTCCGAGATCAGACGAGATCGGGCGTGTTCAGGGTGGTATGGCCGTAAACGAAGAACTCTCTCACAAATAGGACTTTTAAAGTTTTCCCAACAAGGAAACCCATTGCATGCTAATTGTTTTCCTCAACTTCTGTTTTCATGAAAACAATCATTGCAGGGCTTCTCAAGTGTTTTACCTTCAGAGGAGAAAAAACTTACTTACTTACTTACTTACTTACTTACTTACTTACTTACTTACTTACTTACTTACTTACTTACTTACTTACTTACTTACTTACCTGTTCACACAATGAACATAATAAATGTATTGACCCCCAGCAATTTTTGAGTAAAATAGATGTGATTTCCTGCATTTTGGGGGACTTTACCAGGGTGTTAAACAGGTGGAACAGCACCCCCTGGTGGACACTGTGAGAAGTGCAAAAGGCTTACGGCACCTGGTATTCCCAGGCGGTCTCCCATCCAAGTACTAACCAGGCCCGACCCTGCTTAGCTTCCGAGATCAGACGAGATCGGGCGTGTTCAGGGTGGTATGGCCGTAAACGAAGAACTCTCTCACAAATAGGACTTTTAAAGTTTTCCCAACAAGGAAACCCATTGCATGCTAATTGTTTTCCTCAACTTCTGTTTTCATGAAAACAATCATTGCAGGGCTTCTCAAGTGTTTTACCTTCAGAGGAGAAAAAACTTACTTACTTACTTACTTACTTACTTACTTACTTACTTACTTACTTACCTGTTCACACAATGAACATAATAAATGTATTGACCCCCAGCAATTTTTGAGTAAAATAGATGTGATTTCCTGCATTTTGGGGGACTTTACCAGGGTGTTAAACAGGTGGAACAGCACCCCCTGGTGGACACTGTGAGAAGTGCAAAAGGCTTACGGCACCTGGTATTCCCAGGCGGTCTCCCATCCAAGTACTAACCAGGCCCGACCCTGCTTAGCTTCCGAGATCAGACGAGATCGGGCGTGTTCAGGGTGGTATGGCCGTAAACGAAGAACTCTCTCACAAATAGGACTTTTAAAGTTTTCCCAACAAGGAAACCCATTGCATGCTAATTGTTTTCCTCAACTTCTGTTTTCATGAAAACAATCATTGCAGGGCTTCTCAAGTGTTTTACCTTCAGAGGAGAAAAAACTTACTTACTTACTTACTTACTTACTTACTTACTTACTTACTTACTTACTTACTTACTTACCTGTTCACACAATGAACATAATAAATGTATTGACCCCCAGCAATTTTTGAGTAAAATAGATGTGATTTCCTGCATTTTGGGGGACTTTACCAGGGTGTTAAACAGGTGGAACAGCACCCCCTGGTGGACACTGTGAGAAGTGCAAAAGGCTTACGGCACCTGGTATTCCCAGGCGGTCTCCCATCCAAGTACTAACCAGGCCCGACCCTGCTTAGCTTCCGAGATCAGACGAGATCGGGCGTGTTCAGGGTGGTATGGCCGTAAACGAAGAACTCTCTCACAAATAGGACTTTTAAAGTTTTCCCAACAAGGAAACCCATTGCATGCTAATTGTTTTCCTCAACTTCTGTTTTCATGAAAACAATCATTGCAGGGCTTCTCAAGTGTTTTACCTTCAGAGGAGAAAAAACTTACTTACTTACTTACTTACTTACTTACTTACTTACTTACTTACTTACTTACTTACTTACTTACTTACTTACTTACTTACCTGTTCACACAATGAACATAATAAATGTATTGACCCCCAGCAATTTTTGAGTAAAATAGATGTGATTTCCTGCATTTTGGGGGACTTTACCAGGGTGTTAAACAGGTGGAACAGCACCCCCTGGTGGACACTGTGAGAAGTGCAAAAGGCTTACGGCACCTGGTATTCCCAGGCGGTCTCCCATCCAAGTACTAACCAGGCCCGACCCTGCTTAGCTTCCGAGATCAGACGAGATCGGGCGTGTTCAGGGTGGTATGGCCGTAAACGAAGAACTCTCTCACAAATAGGACTTTTAAAGTTTTCCCAACAAGGAAACCCATTGCATGCTAATTGTTTTCCTCAACTTCTGTTTTCATGAAAACAATCATTGCAGGGCTTCTCAAGTGTTTTACCTTCAGAGGAGAAAAAACTTACTTACTTACTTACTTACTTACTTACTTACTTACTTACTTACTTACTTACTTACTTACTTACTTACTTACTTACTTACTTACTTACCTGTTCACACAATGAACATAATAAATGTATTGACCCCCAGCAATTTTTGAGTAAAATAGATGTGATTTCCTGCATTTTGGGGGACTTTACCAGGGTGTTAAACAGGTGGAACAGCACCCCCTGGTGGACACTGTGAGAAGTGCAAAAGGCTTACGGCACCTGGTATTCCCAGGCGGTCTCCCATCCAAGTACTAACCAGGCCCGACCCTGCTTAGCTTCCGAGATCAGACGAGATCGGGCGTGTTCAGGGTGGTATGGCCGTAAACGAAGAACTCTCTCACAAATAGGACTTTTAAAGTTTTCCCAACAAGGAAACCCATTGCATGCTAATTGTTTTCCTCAACTTCTGTTTTCATGAAAACAATCATTGCAGGGCTTCTCAAGTGTTTTACCTTCAGAGGAGAAAAAACTTACTTACTTACTTACTTACTTACTTACTTACTTACTTACTTACTTACTTACTTACTTACTTACTTACTTACTTACTTACCTGTTCACACAATGAACATAATAAATGTATTGACCCCCAGCAATTTTTGAGTAAAATAGATGTGATTTCCTGCATTTTGGGGGACTTTACCAGGGTGTTAAACAGGTGGAACAGCACCCCCTGGTGGACACTGTGAGAAGTGCAAAAGGCTTACGGCACCTGGTATTCCCAGGCGGTCTCCCATCCAAGTACTAACCAGGCCCGACCCT
Organism: Garcialebias charrua; assembly: GCA_038048925.1. NCBI lineage: Eukaryota > Metazoa > Chordata > Actinopteri > Cyprinodontiformes > Rivulidae > Garcialebias > Garcialebias charrua. Next base: position 7,744 of record JBBPBX010061659.1, on the reverse strand, counting down.
GCTTAGCTTCCGAGATCAGACGAGATCGGGCGTGTTCAGGGTGGTATGGCCGTAAACGAAGAACTCTCTCACAAATAGGACTTTTAAAGTTTTCCCAACAAGGAAACCCATTGCATGCTAATTGTTTTCCTCAACTTCTGTTTTCATGAAAACAATCATTGCAGGGCTTCTCAAGTGTTTTACCTTCAGAGGAGAAAAAACTTACTTACTTACTTACTTACTTACTTACTTACTTACTTACTTACTTACTTACTTACTTACTTACTTACTTACTTACTTACCTGTTCACACAATGAACATAATAAATGTATTGACCCCCAGCAATTTTTGAGTAAAATAGATGTGATTTCCTGCATTTTGGGGGACTTTACCAGGGTGTTAAACAGGTGGAACAGCACCCCCTGGTGGACACTGTGAGAAGTGCAAAAGGCTTACGGCACCTGGTATTCCCAGGCGGTCTCCCATCCAAGTACTAACCAGGCCCGACCCTGCTTAGCTTCCGAGATCAGACGAGATCGGGCGTGTTCAGGGTGGTATGGCCGTAAACGAAGAACTCTCTCACAAATAGGACTTTTAAAGTTTTCCCAACAAGGAAACCCATTGCATGCTAATTGTTTTCCTCAACTTCTGTTTTCATGAAAACAATCATTGCAGGGCTTCTCAAGTGTTTTACCTTCAGAGGAGAAAAAACTTACTTACTTACTTACTTACTTACTTACTTACTTACTTACTTACTTACTTACTTACCTGTTCACACAATGAACATAATAAATGTATTGACCCCCAGCAATTTTTGAGTAAAATAGATGTGATTTCCTGCATTTTGGGGGACTTTACCAGGGTGTTAAACAGGTGGAACAGCACCCCCTGGTGGACACTGTGAGAAGTGCAAAAGGCTTACGGCACCTGGTATTCCCAGGCGGTCTCCCATCCAAGTACTAACCAGGCCCGACCCTGCTTAGCTTCCGAGATCAGACGAGATCGGGCGTGTTCAGGGTGGTATGGCCGTAAACGAAGAACTCTCTCACAAATAGGACTTTTAAAGTTTTCCCAACAAGGAAACCCATTGCATGCTAATTGTTTTCCTCAACTTCTGTTTTCATGAAAACAATCATTGCAGGGCTTCTCAAGTGTTTTACCTTCAGAGGAGAAAAAACTTACTTACTTACTTACTTACTTACTTACTTACTTACTTACTTACTTACTTACTTACTTACTTACTTACTTACTTACCTGTTCACACAATGAACATAATAAATGTATTGACCCCCAGCAATTTTTGAGTAAAATAGATGTGATTTCCTGCATTTTGGGGGACTTTACCAGGGTGTTAAACAGGTGGAACAGCACCCCCTGGTGGACACTGTGAGAAGTGCAAAAGGCTTACGGCACCTGGTATTCCCAGGCGGTCTCCCATCCAAGTACTAACCAGGCCCGACCCTGCTTAGCTTCCGAGATCAGACGAGATCGGGCGTGTTCAGGGTGGTATGGCCGTAAACGAAGAACTCTCTCACAAATAGGACTTTTAAAGTTTTCCCAACAAGGAAACCCATTGCATGCTAATTGTTTTCCTCAACTTCTGTTTTCATGAAAACAATCATTGCAGGGCTTCTCAAGTGTTTTACCTTCAGAGGAGAAAAAACTTACTTACTTACTTACTTACTTACTTACTTACTTACTTACTTACTTACTTACTTACTTACTTACTTACTTACTTACTTACTTACTTACTTACCTGTTCACACAATGAACATAATAAATGTATTGACCCCCAGCAATTTTTGAGTAAAATAGATGTGATTTCCTGCATTTTGGGGGACTTTACCAGGGTGTTAAACAGGTGGAACAGCACCCCCTGGTGGACACTGTGAGAAGTGCAAAAGGCTTACGGCACCTGGTATTCCCAGGCGGTCTCCCATCCAAGTACTAACCAGGCCCGACCCTGCTTAGCTTCCGAGATCAGACGAGATCGGGCGTGTTCAGGGTGGTATGGCCGTAAACGAAGAACTCTCTCACAAATAGGACTTTTAAAGTTTTCCCAACAAGGAAACCCATTGCATGCTAATTGTTTTCCTCAACTTCTGTTTTCATGAAAACAATCATTGCAGGGCTTCTCAAGTGTTTTACCTTCAGAGGAGAAAAAACTTACTTACTTACTTACTTACTTACTTACTTACTTACTTACTTACTTACTTACTTACTTACTTACTTACTTACTTACTTACCTGTTCACACAATGAACATAATAAATGTATTGACCCCCAGCAATTTTTGAGTAAAATAGATGTGATTTCCTGCATTTTGGGGGACTTTACCAGGGTGTTAAACAGGTGGAACAGCACCCCCTGGTGGACACTGTGAGAAGTGCAAAAGGCTTACGGCACCTGGTATTCCCAGGCGGTCTCCCATCCAAGTACTAACCAGGCCCGACCCTGCTTAGCTTCCGAGATCAGACGAGATCGGGCGTGTTCAGGGTGGTATGGCCGTAAACGAAGAACTCTCTCACAAATAGGACTTTTAAAGTTTTCCCAACAAGGAAACCCATTGCATGCTAATTGTTTTCCTCAACTTCTGTTTTCATGAAAACAATCATTGCAGGGCTTCTCAAGTGTTTTACCTTCAGAGGAGAAAAAACTTACTTACTTACTTACTTACTTACTTACTTACTTACTTACCTGTTCACACAATGAACATAATAAATGTATTGACCCCCAGCAATTTTTGAGTAAAATAGATGTGATTTCCTGCATTTTGGGGGACTTTACCAGGGTGTTAAACAGGTGGAACAGCACCCCCTGGTGGACACTGTGAGAAGTGCAAAAGGCTTACGGCACCTGGTATTCCCAGGCGGTCTCCCATCCAAGTACTAACCAGGCCCGACCCTGCTTAGCTTCCGAGATCAGACGAGATCGGGCGTGTTCAGGGTGGTATGGCCGTAAACGAAGAACTCTCTCACAAATAGGACTTTTAAAGTTTTCCCAACAAGGAAACCCATTGCATGCTAATTGTTTTCCTCAACTTCTGTTTTCATGAAAACAATCATTGCAGGGCTTCTCAAGTGTTTTACCTTCAGAGGAGAAAAAACTTACTTACTTACTTACTTACTTACTTACTTACTTACTTACTTACTTACTTACTTACTTACTTACTTACTTACCTGTTCACACAATGAACATAATAAATGTATTGACCCCCAGCAATTTTTGAGTAAAATAGATGTGATTTCCTGCATTTTGGGGGACTTTACCAGGGTGTTAAACAGGTGGAACAGCACCCCCTGGTGGACACTGTGAGAAGTGCAAAAGGCTTACGGCACCTGGTATTCCCAGGCGGTCTCCCATCCAAGTACTAACCAGGCCCGACCCTGCTTAGCTTCCGAGATCAGACGAGATCGGGCGTGTTCAGGGTGGTATGGCCGTAAACGAAGAACTCTCTCACAAATAGGACTTTTAAAGTTTTCCCAACAAGGAAACCCATTGCATGCTAATTGTTTTCCTCAACTTCTGTTTTCATGAAAACAATCATTGCAGGGCTTCTCAAGTGTTTTACCTTCAGAGGAGAAAAAACTTACTTACTTACTTACTTACTTACTTACTTACTTACTTACTTACTTACTTACTTACTTACTTACTTACTTACCTGTTCACACAATGAACATAATAAATGTATTGACCCCCAGCAATTTTTGAGTAAAATAGATGTGATTTCCTGCATTTTGGGGGACTTTACCAGGGTGTTAAACAGGTGGAACAGCACCCCCTGGTGGACACTGTGAGAAGTGCAAAAGGCTTACGGCACCTGGTATTCCCAGGCGGTCTCCCATCCAAGTACTAACCAGGCCCGACCCTGCTTAGCTTCCGAGATCAGACGAGATCGGGCGTGTTCAGGGTGGTATGGCCGTAAACGAAGAACTCTCTCACAAATAGGACTTTTAAAGTTTTCCCAACAAGGAAACCCATTGCATGCTAATTGTTTTCCTCAACTTCTGTTTTCATGAAAACAATCATTGCAGGGCTTCTCAAGTGTTTTACCTTCAGAGGAGAAAAAACTTACTTACTTACTTACTTACTTACTTACTTACTTACTTACTTACTTACTTACTTACTTACTTACTTACTTACTTACCTGTTCACACAATGAACATAATAAATGTATTGACCCCCAGCAATTTTTGAGTAAAATAGATGTGATTTCCTGCATTTTGGGGGACTTTACCAGGGTGTTAAACAGGTGGAACAGCACCCCCTGGTGGACACTGTGAGAAGTGCAAAAGGCTTACGGCACCTGGTATTCCCAGGCGGTCTCCCATCCAAGTACTAACCAGGCCCGACCCTGCTTAGCTTCCGAGATCAGACGAGATCGGGCGTGTTCAGGGTGGTATGGCCGTAAACGAAGAACTCTCTCACAAATAGGACTTTTAAAGTTTTCCCAACAAGGAAACCCATTGCATGCTAATTGTTTTCCTCAACTTCTGTTTTCATGAAAACAATCATTGCAGGGCTTCTCAAGTGTTTTACCTTCAGAGGAGAAAAAACTTACTTACTTACTTACTTACTTACTTACTTACTTACTTACTTACTTACTTACTTACTTACTTACTTACTTACTTACTTACTTACCTGTTCACACAATGAACATAATAAATGTATTGACCCCCAGCAATTTTTGAGTAAAATAGATGTGATTTCCTGCATTTTGGGGGACTTTACCAGGGTGTTAAACAGGTGGAACAGCACCCCCTGGTGGACACTGTGAGAAGTGCAAAAGGCTTACGGCACCTGGTATTCCCAGGCGGTCTCCCATCCAAGTACTAACCAGGCCCGACCCTGCTTAGCTTCCGAGATCAGACGAGATCGGGCGTGTTCAGGGTGGTATGGCCGTAAACGAAGAACTCTCTCACAAATAGGACTTTTAAAGTTTTCCCAACAAGGAAACCCATTGCATGCTAATTGTTTTCCTCAACTTCTGTTTTCATGAAAACAATCATTGCAGGGCTTCTCAAGTGTTTTACCTTCAGAGGAGAAAAAACTTACTTACTTACTTACTTACTTACTTACTTACTTACTTACTTACTTACTTACTTACTTACTTACTTACTTACCTGTTCACACAATGAACATAATAAATGTATTGACCCCCAGCAATTTTTGAGTAAAATAGATGTGATTTCCTGCATTTTGGGGGACTTTACCAGGGTGTTAAACAGGTGGAACAGCACCCCCTGGTGGACACTGTGAGAAGTGCAAAAGGCTTACGGCACCTGGTATTCCCAGGCGGTCTCCCATCCAAGTACTAACCAGGCCCGACCCTGCTTAGCTTCCGAGATCAGACGAGATCGGGCGTGTTCAGGGTGGTATGGCCGTAAACGAAGAACTCTCTCACAAATAGGACTTTTAAAGTTTTCCCAACAAGGAAACCCATTGCATGCTAATTGTTTTCCTCAACTTCTGTTTTCATGAAAACAATCATTGCAGGGCTTCTCAAGTGTTTTACCTTCAGAGGAGAAAAAACTTACTTACTTACTTACTTACTTACTTACTTACTTACCTGTTCACACAATGAACATAATAAATGTATTGACCCCCAGCAATTTTTGAGTAAAATAGATGTGATTTCCTGCATTTTGGGGGACTTTACCAGGGTGTTAAACAGGTGGAACAGCACCCCCTGGTGGACACTGTGAGAAGTGCAAAAGGCTTACGGCACCTGGTATTCCCAGGCGGTCTCCCATCCAAGTACTAACCAGGCCCGACCCTGCTTAGCTTCCGAGATCAGACGAGATCGGGCGTGTTCAGGGTGGTATGGCCGTAAACGAAGAACTCTCTCACAAATAGGACTTTTAAAGTTTTCCCAACAAGGAAACCCATTGCATGCTAATTGTTTTCCTCAACTTCTGTTTTCATGAAAACAATCATTGCAGGGCTTCTCAAGTGTTTTACCTTCAGAGGAGAAAAAACTTACTTACTTACTTACTTACTTACTTACTTACTTACTTACTTACTTACTTACTTACTTACCTGTTCACACAATGAACATAATAAATGTATTGACCCCCAGCAATTTTTGAGTAAAATAGATGTGATTTCCTGCATTTTGGGGGACTTTACCAGGGTGTTAAACAGGTGGAACAGCACCCCCTGGTGGACACTGTGAGAAGTGCAAAAGGCTTACGGCACCTGGTATTCCCAGGCGGTCTCCCATCCAAGTACTAACCAGGCCCGACCCTGCTTAGCTTCCGAGATCAGACGAGATCGGGCGTGTTCAGGGTGGTATGGCCGTAAACGAAGAACTCTCTCACAAATAGGACTTTTAAAGTTTTCCCAACAAGGAAACCCATTGCATGCTAATTGTTTTCCTCAACTTCTGTTTTCATGAAAACAATCATTGCAGGGCTTCTCAAGTGTTTTACCTTCAGAGGAGAAAAAACTTACTTACTTACTTACTTACTTACTTACTTACTTACTTACTTACTTACTTACTTACTTACCTGTTCACACAATGAACATAATAAATGTATTGACCCCCAGCAATAGCCTATATGCCACGGGGGGGGCGTGACGTACTTCCGGCAAAATGCAACACCTACCCCCCACTTCCGGTTCCCATCCACCTCCGTTGTTGATAGCGTTAGCTCCTAGTAGCAAACCATGACAACGAGCCGAAACGGGAAGCGGCTGCGCGCTACCGGCACTACACGTGAGTACCGTTGTGTCCGCCCACCGGTGGGAACAGCTGTTCCGCGGGGGGGTTTCGGCGAACATTTATCGCGGCTAACCGTAGGGAGAACGTCGCCATAATTTTATATGGTTTTATATGTGTATAGAGTTGTTATTGGTGTGTATGCCGATGTTTTATTAATTGTATTTAGTCATTTATGTTCGTGTCTTTCCCGCTAACCGGAAGTGCGCCGTATGTGTAATGCCTGCGGAGGAGCTGGAACGGAAGCCCGTGGCATATAGGCTATTTTTGAGTAAAATAGATGTGATTTCCTGCATTTTGGGGGACTTTACCAGGGTGTTAAACAGGTGGAACAGCACCCCCTGGTGGACACTGTGAGAAGTGCAAAAGGCTTACGGCACCTGGTATTCCCAGGCGGTCTCCCATCCAAGTACTAACCAGGCCCGACCCTGCTTAGCTTCCGAGATCAGACGAGATCGGGCGTGTTCAGGGTGGTATGGCCGTAAACGAAGAACTCTCTCACAAATAGGACTTTTAAAGTTTTCCCAACAAGGAAACCCATTGCATGCTAATTGTTTTCCTCAACTTCTGTTTTCATGAAAACAATCATTGCAGGGCTTCTCAAGTGTTTTACCTTCAGAGGAGAAAAAACTTACTTACTTACTTACTTACTTACTTACTTACTTACTTACTTACTTACTTACTTACTTACTTACTTACTTACTTACTTACTTACTTACTTACTTACTTACCTGTTCACACAATGAACATAATAAATGTATTGACCCCCAGCAATTTTTGAGTAAAATAGATGTGATTTCCTGCATTTTGGGGGACTTTACCAGGGTGTTAAACAGGTGGAACAGCACCCCCTGGTGGACACTGTGAGAAGTGCAAAAGGCTTACGGCACCTGGTATTCCCAGGCGGTCTCCCATCCAAGTACTAACCAGGCCCGACCCTGCTTAGCTTCCGAGATCAGACGAGATCGGGCGTGTTCAGGGTGGTATGGCCGTAAACGAAGAACTCTCTCACAAATAGGACTTTTAAAGTTTTCCCAACAAGGAA
>JBBPBX010061658.1:0-12451 GCA_038048925.1 Garcialebias charrua | reverse complement strand
ATATATTAAGGTATACTACGATATGACTTACTACATGTACTGTACTACTATTCCTTGTTTCATTATATTAGTTTATTAGAGCTTTAAAGCAGGCTAGGTTTTGTCACTGGTTTTGCCCACTGTGGGAATATTTAGCTCTTTTTTGTGCAAGTTTTTTTCATGTCATTAATGTACTGATACTGAAAGTCTCAGCACACTATTCCCAACTGAGCCGCAGGCTGTGATGGGAATTTTGTACGAGCTTTAATCAAATTGAAGTAGCAGCAAATCAGACAGAATTACACTGAATAGTAATAAGGGTGCACTGGTGCTTATATAATAGTGCTCTTAATACCAAAACTTGACATGCACAGCCGCGGTGCGTAAATCCGATCAGTTGTTTGTACATTTCAGGGAACGATCACAGGGTCAGCCTTTATCTTCCCAGCGTTTGTCACTGGCTATGTGAAACTATTTCACATGCCTATAGTTCTTCTGATCTTCAACCACCTGAAGGACTCGAGCTCATTCCACAAGGGGGATTTCAACATCCCGGCTCTGCACAGAGGAGTGTCTGTGCAGGACATCTGCTCTGTGGCTTCATGGTCATCACCGAACATCCCGGCTCTGCACAGAGGAGTGTCTGTGCAGGACATCTGCTCTGTGGCTTCATGGTCATCACCGACCCCCTTCATCCATTTTTATTTAGAGATGTCTCCAGCTCTTCACCAACACATTCAGTTCTCAGAGTTATGTCAGTCAAACAACTATGAAAAAATAAAATAAAAATAAGAAAGGAAAACAACAATAAAACAACAAACAATAAAACAATACAGCCTTGTTCTGTCATTATATGGTGGGCGTTGTTTTTATAATTATTCCTTCAAACAGGAAAATTCCTTCTTCCTCATTAGAAATGCTTCCTTTTCTTATTCCTCTATTGTCTGATATGAATAAAGATTCCTTCAGCTAAGATCAGGCACAGAAGTTGCACGCCTGTAATCCAGTACGCACCGGATACATGGATCAATGGTGCGTAATTACACTTGAATAAAGAATGAGGTTTATGTCAGGGTGTTTTTTTATGGTTCTCGGACAGACCCAGTGAGGCATGGACCATATCTTGCTCTGCCCTTTAAACCCAATAGCGACAGCTTTTAAAGGGCATAAATTACACAAAATAGAACATTGGTTACATATTGTAACCCGAGATTCAATTTACACTCATTGAATCTCGTAGCGTAGCCCTTTAAAACTTGGGCCTCACTGGCTCTCAAATGGCTGAAGAAAAGAATTTGCCTTTGGGAGTCAAGCTCCGGTCCAGATGCAATTTATAGCGGACCGGGTGGGGCCCACACAGCAGGTGGGCGTGGACTAGAAGTTTTCAGTGTTTGGCGCGCTGCACGCGGGTAAACCCAATAGCGACAGCTTTTAAAGGGCGTAGCTTACACTCATAGAATCTGGGGCTACAATACGTAACCAACGTTTCAAAAGGTCTTGTGGGACTTATTTTCCACAAATCTTGCTTGTAAAATTGTATGATACCGCTGACCTACAGCCGCCTGTTTTCACACCGCTTGGTGAATTTTCCTACAGCTCTCTCATCAATTTGAGAACTCCTACGTCACTGATGTGCTCAGCTCGGCTGCTGAACTACAACTGGCACAAAGAAAACAATTTATACAGAAAGTCAAGAAACTAATACAACCCAAGCTGCCATGTGCAGTTCAGTCTGACAGAGCAGCCTTTGGTTTTCTCAAACCAATGGCCACAGCTGGTCCTGCTTGAGTCTTGTCAGAAGTAAAAATCAGTTGCTATGGTTACCCCATGTAGACTGCATGGAGTGGAGGGTCAGACAAAGCCTTGGTGCCGTCTTACCGACTGGCAGTTTGTAAAGATAAACAGTTGTTCAGCTGGCAGGTTTGCTGCATCTTAATTATGGTCCACTCTCAGGAAACTATTAGCCCAAGAACCAAGGCTTTTATTATTTATTATTTTATTACATCAGTATGATTTAGCTTGTCGGGACATTGTTCTGGACAACTGTATACTGTACATCAACAACTGTCACCGTGTTGTGTGGGCAGTTTATTGAAATAAATACACACAGGTCTAGCCAAAGTCTGAAAATCTGTAAATCAGTAATACAGCACAAGCTTTTAAACACAAAGCTGCAGAAGCAAAAATAATTATACTGAAGTGTGTGTTAATTTCTAAAAGGATGGGCAGTGGTTATTGAACATTTGAAGTTTCTGGGAAAACATGAGAATATAAAGATCCCATTAAGCAGAATTGGCAGCAGCACGTCTCTGGATGGATGGATGGCTGGCTGGCTGGATGGCTGGATGGAAGTAGATGGATGGATGGTTGGTTGGATGGATGTTTGTTGGTTGGTTGGATGGATGGATGAATGGTTAGATGGATGGATAGTTTGTTGTTTGGATGGATGAATGGATGGTTTGTTGGTTGGTTGGTTGGTTGGTTGGTTGGTTGGTTGGATCGAAGGATGGATGATGGTTTGTTGGTTGGATGGAATGGTGGATGGATGGATGTTTGTTGGTTGGATGGATGTTTTATTGGCTGAATGGATGGATGGATGCTTTTTGGTTGAATGGATGGATTGATGGATGGACGGAATTGGATGGATGGATAGCACCTTCCTCTTTATGATGCACCAAATGTTCTCTATAGGTGAAACATCTGGACTGCAGGCTGGACATTTCAGTACCGGATCCTTCTCCTACGTAGCCATGATGTTGTGATTGCTGCAGAATGTGGTCTGGCATTATCTTGTTGAAAAATGCAGGGTCTTCCCTGAAAGAGATGACGTCTAGATGGAGCATATGTTGTTCTAGAACCTGAACATAGTTCTCTGCATTAATGGTGCCTTTCCAGACATGCAAGCTGCCCATGCCACAAGCGCTCATGCAACCCCATACCATCAGTGATGCAGGCTTCTGAACGGAGCGTTGATAACAACTTGGGCTATCCTTGTCCTCTCTGGTCCAGATGACATGGCGTCCCAGTGTTCCATAAAGAACTTCAAATCGTGACTCATCTGACACAGAACAGTCTTCCATTTTGCCACACTCCATTTTAAATGACCCCTGGCCCAGTGCAAACGTCTGAGCTTGTGGAGCTTGCTTAGAAATGGCTTCCTCTTTGCACTGTAGAGTTTCAGCTGGCAACGGGATGGCACGGTGGATTGTGTTCACTGACAATGCTTTCTGGAAGTATTCCTGAGCCCATTCTGTTATTTCCTTGACAGTGGCATTCCTGTTTGAGGTGCAGTGACGTTTAAGGGCCCGGAGATCACGAGCATCCAGTAGAGTTTTACGGCCTTGACCCTTACGCACAGCGATTGTTCCAGATTCTCTGAATCTTTTGATGATGTTATGCACGGTTGATGATGATAACTTAAAAGTCTTTGCTATTTTACGCTGGGTAACACCATTCTGGTATTGCTGCACTATCTTTCTGTGCAACAATGGTGGAATTGGTGATCCTCTTACCATCTTGGCTTCTGAGAGACACTGACACTCTGAGAAGCTCTTTTTATACCAATCATGTTGTCAATTGACCTAATTAGTGTTAATTGGTCTTCCAGCTGTTCGTTATATGCTCAATTTCCTTTTTCCAGCCACTTATTGCTACTTGTCCCAACTTTTTTGGGATTTGTTGACACTGAAATTTTGAATCAACATATTTTTCCTTTAAAATGTTACATTTACTCAGATTAAACTTTTGATCTGTCATCTATGTTCTATTACAAATAAAATGTTGACACTTGCCATCTCCACATCATTGCATTCAGTTTTTATTCACAATTTTGATTAGTGTCCCAACTTTTTTGGAATCTGGTTTGTATATATACACAGGTATATATATACTGTATTTACAAGCACCAATATGTAATGAGTTGTGTTATCTATACTCCAAGCTGGAAGAGACCTGCGGTCACAGTTGATCATCCCTGCTTCAGTACAATTGATGGACAAACAGAGAAAGGTCAGACATGGTTGTTATAATTATAAAGGCTGCAGACCTGCTGGTCTGGACCACCAGACCTTGGATTCTGTGTTGTGATACCGCCCTCTTGTGGTAGGAACTGATAATCAACATGACAACGCTCCTGATCAACGTTCCACATCTGGATCTTCCTCTGGTCTCCATCACAGCAAGGCTCTTCCAAACTACAAAACATATTGATTTTAGGAGGAGGCGGAGCCTGAGTCACTGTAGTAACTAAAACAGTCACACTTTACAAACATTCTTCATCTTTTGGGGGAACTATGATACCAAGAATGGGTGCTTCTCATTATCAGAGGTAACAAACAGAATGTTGTTTCCAGCTGTTTGTAGGCTTCAAGGATGACAAACTGACACAGCTGTGCAGTTTTCATGTAATTAAGCATTTATCTGTGAAGCTTTTAATAAAACAAAAACATCTATGTGCTTTACAATAGCTTCACTGATGAGAGGCTGGAATGAAACAGGATTTTTAAAATTTTTATCAGAACCTTCATCCGTCATAGTAAGTCTTACAAACATCCACAAGAGGGCGCTGTAATACAAGAACAAAGAGCACGAGCAGTTACGTAACACCAGATGTCAACCATCCTGTTACAGTAGAACATCTGCCTGATGTGTTGATCATCCTGCATGAGAATGAGACCAGACTCATGATTATCATTCACTTCCTGGGGTTAAATTAACAATAATGGACATTTTAAAAAGAAAAGTCACTGAAATCATGAAAATGTCTTGCAGAAAATCTTCCTGTGAGCTCCAGGCAGAGAGCACACAAGTTCTTCTGGAGGTCAAGTGGCACATATTTAAAGACACGTGCAACAGTGTGGACAAGTTTTAGGATCTCATCACAGAGGTCAGATTAGGTCAGTCATGCAGAGTGAGCTGTGTCCAGTCTGATCCAGTTCTGTCAGCAGCTGATAAACATGCACGCTTTCTCCAGATGTGCAGCCACGCATGTTGCACTGATAGTGCTCAAAATAACGTGCAGGCAGCTCAGAACCTCCAAACAAACACAAAGCCTTCCTGTTTACATCTGGTCTCATGGTGTCCCCTGGGTGAGGAGGTCCCTGTGGACCCGCTCAGATCACTCTGCAGTCGGAGGCAACGTGCGACTCGTGCTCGTCGTTATCAGTGAAAGCTCTCCGCACTGAGGAATCACTGACTCACCGAACCGTGCAAGTCACAATTCTCAACAGTTTTTCTTTAGTGTCACGAATAAATGCAGAAGCTCAAGATGTGTCCAGACTGTTTCAGCAGGGAGCTCCTTTAAAATGACCAGATCAAAGAGATCTACTGTAAGACCCCGTTTACACAAAACATTAGTGTTTTTTAAATTTTTATTGGGAATAATAAACAAAAAATGAGAGGTTTTCATGAAAAACGCTGTAGTTTCCATGTCAGTCAGGTTGCCAGATAAGAAATTATTAACTATAGTACTGTGGCTTTAAAATGATAGTATTTTGACCTAAACTGCCACGTGTGCTGACTAAAGATGTTCTAAGATGACGTGTGTTGTGTTTGTTGAACATGTGCACAGAAAAGGAGGGGGGTAAATAAGACATTTTAAATTTATCTGGCAACCCTGACTTAGCTGCATTCATTGTGCATGCAGTTGCATCCAAACTGGTGAATATACAAACATCTCTTTGGATCCTGGATGTTATTAGTTTTGCTCCTAGACGCCTCTCTGATGTCAAGCCGGAGCGCAGACAAGGTTTTAACAAAGGGGTCACCTGTGACCTTGAAATCAATAAGGATTGTCCTTGACCTGTGAGACACCCAGCTGTGCAGTCTAACCAAGCTGAAAATGATGGGATAAAAAAAATGAAGAGTCAAACCTCTCAAACTGAATTTGACTTATTCCAATGAGTGATTTTGTAGTTTCACGTTTCACCAGACTGCTTGACATATCCTTGAGAAAAACCGACTACTGTATTTAGAAAGTGCAAATGGCCGAGTATCGATCAGCGTAGATATCTGGAGTGTTAAAGGGTAAAGAACTGAAATAAAAAAATAACAAATGGAAACAAACTCTGGATTTTGTGAACAGTTCCACTCCTAATAAATGTCTTCATAATTGTGACCTGCCCTGACGTTGCATCAGAAGCAAAAGTATTTATAGGTAAAAAAGACTCCCAGACAGGGGAGGCTCTTACCATGGCTGTAGCTGACCCCAGGGCTGAGGCTGGAGGGGGTGCCCATGTGCTCCCTGCTGGGTGTTTGGAGGCCCGCCTCCTTCTCCTTGTCCCTCTCCTTCACCTGCCGCTGGCTCATCCTGCCGGGGGTCAGAAGGATGACGTCATCGCTGTGTGCTACGGCAGCTTCAGATGGAGAGAGGGAGATGAAAGGAGAGACAGAGGAGGGAGGGGTGAGAAAGAGAACATAATGAGAACCCATCTCTCTCTCCTGAAGCTCCTGGTAGCTGCAGTTTCATAACCTGTTTAGATGACTTGCATAATGTTTGTTTTCCTCCACGTCTCATGACTGGAAAAAGGTGCCGAGAAGCTGAATACACAAGCGTCTCCTTTATCTCTCCTCCTTGTTTACCTGAGTCTGATGAACTGGATGACTTCATAATGTTTGAGAATGGAAGCTAGTTTTAGATGAACCTCATCATAACTTCATAAAGATAAAGACAAGTTTGAATCTGTTGATGATCCAAATAGCGCTCGGGTCCTCACAAAACAAAACTGCACATGTAGAAAATACTCCTTTCATTTCTACCGTACTTTCAGACTTAAAAGTCGCACCGCCCTATGTGTCGCATTAGTCCAATTATGTCCAATAAAGTGGAAAAAGCCATAAACGTGTCACACCGCCGTACACATCGCATCTATTATGAGTCACCGCTGACGCGTCGCGTTTGTTACGCGTCAGCGGTGAGTGACAACCTGGAAATGTGGGCCGGTGTTTTGCCAAAAATGGATTGGCTGCGAAATGGCCACAGGAGCATGCACGGTAGGACTTTAACAAGATTAACACTTAAAAACAATTATTTGTTTGCTGAAAATTATAGCAAAGATGTGTCTGAGCTGAACTTTTCCTTAATAAATGCACGTACGAATGGTCAAATCAGCTGAATTTAAAAAAATTGTTTCGCTACGTCGGTGCTGCGAAGCGTGCACACGCAGCGAGCAGATACGCTTAATTTCTTTAAAATTTAACAAGATAAACACCTTAAAAATATATATATGTTAGCTGACATTATAGCAAAAGTGTTTCTGAGCTGAACTTTTCCTTTAAAATTTAACGTAATGTTCAAATCAGCTTGATTTAAATTGTTTCTCTTTGACGGTCTTCCAAATGTGTGCGCGTGCGCTGCGAAAATAAATTATAAATAAATTGACTTTTAGCTCAAATATCTACTACAGCTAATCAGTTGTAAATGTCGTATGCTGGTGAAGATTCTCAGTCGTCCAGGACATGATGAAATCAAAAAAGGCGTTCAATACAGGATCAACTGGACTTTATTTGTTGTAAATGTCCATCCAGTGATTACTTTCAGTAAGTTCCATCAAAATCTGTCCGGTGGTTCTTGAGCTATTTTGCTAACAGTCAAACACTGAGGTAACAGTAGTTCAGACCTCCAGAGAGCAGGAGGCCGGGCTGCGACAGAGTGAGTCCGAGCAGAGGAGGCCGCGGTCGGACACATGAGCTGGGAACGGTCAGTGGATCCTAGCGGCCGAAAGTGGTACTGCGCCCCTAGCGGCCGAAAGTGGTACTGCTCTATTTTTTTCGTCAGAATGAATGTAAACGGTCATATCTCAGCCAAAAGTCTGCACAGAAGTCTGTGGGAGTCAGTCTCCCCACCATCACAGACATTTACACCTCCAGATGCAGAAAAAGAGCCACCTGCATCATGAAAGACCTCACTCACCCAGCACACTCACTCTTTGCACCACTCCCCTCGGGACGGAGGTTGAGGAGCATCAAATGTAGAACCACTAGACTGAGAAACAGCTTCTACCCTGAGGCTGTCAGACTCATGAATAAATAAATAATAAGAATAAACACTGCAAAATGTCACATCATACTGATACTGTACTGATCTGTTTCTTGTTGCTGCGTTCATCTGTGACCATCTGCTCATGTTCGTGCTGCTGTTTATAATGATGTTTTTCTACTACATTACTGCTCATGTTCGTGCTGCTGTTTATAATGATGTTTTTCTACTACATTAGGGCTTAGTGTATTACTAGCTGATGTGATGTCTCTCTTAGTTAATCCTAGATGTTATTATTGTATTTCTCTTGCATTTGTTGTTGGATGNTACTGATTTCTTGTTGCTGCGTTCATCTGTGACCATCTGCTCATGTTCGTGCTGCTGTTTATAATGATGTTTTTCTACTACATTAGGGCTTAGTGTATTACTAGCTGATGTCTCTCTTAGTTAATCCTAGATGTTATTATTGTTTTTCTCTTGCATTTGTTGTTGGATGTAACTGGGACCCTGTGTACATAATCTCGTTTTCAACACATGTACTACATGCGGTGCAAATGACAATAAATTCTCTCTGACTCTGACTCTGACTCTGAAAATTGGTCTAAAAATATGGGGGGAAATCAATAAATATGTCGCTTCGCAGTATAAGTCGCAGGACATGAAAATTAGTTTAAAAAAACTGTGACTTATAGGCCGGGAAATACGGTAATTGAAAGCCTAGCATTCCTTGAATGAACGAACGCTCACAACCACACACAAATGGATGCAGGGATTTATATGTAGATATCATATGCAGATATGTAGATGGATATGTGATATGAATGCATACAGGTAACCCCCGACCTACGACCCCATCGACCTGCGAACCACGGGACCTACGAACATATCATATTTAATAAAAATATGAATTTAAAAAAAAAAAAAAAAATTTTTTTTTTTTTTTTGTGTTTAAATGTTCTTAATTTCATGTGTACATCACTTTGTTGCAGCTCTGGTTGTTTTAAAGGCTTTATAAATAATAATTATGATAAAAAAGATCATTTCTGATCATTTTTGAGCAATTTTTGAGCAATATTGGGCAACAGGAAGTAGGTCTTCAGTTTACACGGTCACAAATTAATGTAGAACACCGGACGCTATTTTAGGTTCAGTCACTAGGGTCTCCGGTCACAAATTAATGTAGAACACCGGACGCCATCTTAGGTTAGCTGCCGAGAGTCGGACGAAGACTGGTGACCAGGATGGCTTCATATGGATTAATTACTAGCTGGAAACGTCTCTG
Source organism: Garcialebias charrua (assembly GCA_038048925.1). Lineage (NCBI taxonomy): Eukaryota > Metazoa > Chordata > Actinopteri > Cyprinodontiformes > Rivulidae > Garcialebias > Garcialebias charrua. Next base: position 3,215 of record JBBPBX010061658.1, on the reverse strand, counting down.
TGAACTTTGTGGATGTCTCAAGCAGCAGCGGATTTATCGCCGATCGTGCCAGGCCGCCGTGCGAACACCTCCGGCCGGCCTGGCTACACCTCCGGCCTGGCTAGCTCCAGAAGCTAACACGGGAGCTAACACGGTAGCCGGCCGAAGACTGGTGACCAGGATGGCTTCATATGGATTAATTACGAGCTGGAAACGTCTCTGTGAACTTTGTGGATGTCTAAGGCAGCAGCAGAAGCTGCAGATTGATCGCGCCGCCGCTCCAACACCAGCTCATGGCTTGGCTAGCAGAAGCTAGCCAGCTAGCTAACACAGGTCTGGAGCGGCTGCGGTGGTTCACTGGCCGGCCGGCGGGGCTGCTAGGCCCGACAACAATCAACGCATGGCAACCTAAGATGTCGGCTTTGACCATCTCAAAGTAAGAAAATATATTTTTATTTATTCTGTAAATGTGAATAGCAATGTTTAACATTACAGTACACTACTGTACATGATTAAATGTGCGCACGCTCCGTTAGCATGATAAATAAGGGTTGAATGAATGAATGAATGAATAATTTTTTTTTTAAATATAATTTTCACCCCCTACCTACGAACGGATCGAGCTGCGAACGGTTCTTAGGTCCCAAACTCGTTCGTAGGTCGGGGGTTCCCTGTATATATATATATATATATATATATATATATGTATATATATATATATATGTATATATATATGTATATATATATGTATATATATATATATATATATATATATATATATATATATATATATTAGGCATGTAACGGTTGTAATGGGTGTACCGAACCGTTTCGGTACACCACGTTCGGTTCGGTCCACCTGCGTACCGTTTCGGTTATTTTTTCACTCATTAAACGTTCTTAACAGGGGAATATATGCACCGCGGAACAAAATTTCCTGGGCGCGTTTCAGCACGGAGCTATTTTCGCGTGGCACGCGCAGCATTTAGCCGTTAGCATCTCGTGCGGTCTCCTGTTTTTGAACGTTATAGCTTTCTTGTTAAAAGATGAGCGCACGCGCAGCTTGTGTGGACTTTGTTTCATGAAGACTCGCAGCAGCTGCTTGAGTGACGCAGCAGCAACACGTCACGTGAACGCGCTGGAAACTGTCATCCGAACGTGAACAGCAGCTGTATTAAAACTACTTCATCCGAACGTGAACAGCAGCTGCATTAAAACTACTTCATCAGGTAATCACAGCGGTCCAGAGCAATAACACAAGCTGTATGAGTTTTTAAATCTCGAATCTAAGTCTGAACGTTGTTATATGCGCAGGCTTTAAAGTTGCTGAGCGTCGCTATGAGACATTCATCACGTCAACACTTCAAAAAGTTCAGCTCTTTATGAAAAAACTAACTGATGTTGTCAACAACAAGCCCTGGACCAGATTAAAGCCCTGCCATGATGATGAAGAGTGAGAGATTCAATTGTTCAAGAGGTATTGTTTTATTATTATCTAAATAATCTTTTTTTTTATCATAATCTTATTAACTTGTTTTTTTTTAATCTCTTTTGTTTTTTATTTCCAGTCTGTGACAGAGGTAAATCCACCTGCAGCTAAGTGATGACTGAACTGAACTCTGAACTGTTCCAACACCTGTCCCACCAAGAAGAAGTTGTGAGTACAGTAATGAGGACAAATACAGCCACACTGCTGCTACTGAACAAAAACTTGATTAGTTAGATTGTAAACAGTCTGTTGCTGCTTATTGTTCTGGTTCTGACTGTTATTGCATTTATTAAGATTTTTATTATTGTTCATATAGTTTATTTATTGTAGAGTGCTGTTTATTTAAAATATCATCCAAATGGGTCACTTTTATTTATTACTACAATACAATACAAACATATTTTTGGCACATTTTCAAAATAAACATTTTGTAAGTCTTTATTTTGTAAAAAAAATAAAAAAAAATTTGTACCGAAAAAACCCGAAAATAAACCGAACCGAGCTCTCCTTGTAGTTGAACCGAACCGAAATGTGATTTTAGCGTACCGTTACACCCCTAATATATATATATATATATATATATATATATCATATATATATATATATATATATATATATATATATATATATAATATATACAGGTGACCCCCGATTTACGAACGAGTTAGGGAGATAAGAACGGTTCGCAGCTCGATTCTGCCGTAGCTAGGGGGTGAAAATTATTTAAAAAATAAAAATATCATGCTAACGGAGCGTGCGCACACATAAGCATGTACAGTAGTGTACTGTAATGTTAAACATTGCTATTCACATTTACAGAATAAATAAAAATATATTTTCTTACTTTGAGATGGTCAAAGCCGACATCTTAGGTTGCCATGCGTTGATTGTTGTCGGGCCGAGCAGCGCGGGGGCCGGCGAGCCACCGCAGCTGCTCCAGACCTGTGTTAGCTCCCGTGTTAGCTTCTGGAGCTAGCCAGGCCGGAGGTGTAGCCAGGCCGGCCGGAGGTGTTCGCGCGGCGGCCTGGCACGATCGGCGATAAATCCGCTGCTGCCTGAGACATCCACAAAGTTCACAGAGACGTTTCCAGCTCGTAATTAATCCATATGAAGCCATCCTGGTCACCAGTCTTCGGCCGGCTCCCGGCAGCTAACCTAAAATGGCGTCCGGTGTTGTACATTAATTTGTGACCGGAGACCCCAGTGACTGAACCTAAAATGGCGTCCGGTGTTCTACATTAATTTGTGACCGTGTAAACTGAAGACCTACTTCCTGCTTGAATGAATGCTGCCCAAGATTGCTCAAAAATGATCAGAAATGATCTTTTTTATCATAATTATTATTTATAAAGCCTTTAAAACAACCACAGCTGCAACAAAGTGATGTACACATGAAATTAAGAACATTTAAACACACACAAAAAAAAATAATAATTAATACAGTAATTTCATATTTTTGTTAAATATGATACGTTCGTAGGTCCCGTTGTTCGTAGGTCGATGGAGTTGTAAGTAGGGGGTTTGCTGTATATATGAGACGGTGGGCCTGTGATCGGAAGACCGCCAGTTCAAGCCCCGGTACCAACAACATAAAAAAACGTGGGTGGAAAAAGATGAAAAACCCACACCTGCCTCCACCTTCCTTCATCCCACTCTGGGCCCCTGAGCAAGGCCCCCAACCCCCACCATCTGCTCCCTAAACAGGTCGCTCTTGAAAATGAGTTCTCGTGGCTCAATGAGATAACCT
>JBBPBX010061657.1:0-15318 GCA_038048925.1 Garcialebias charrua | reverse complement strand
ACTTTCGTTTTGAACGACTGGTTTATGATAATGAGCTCTCATGGTCACGCCCTTCAAAGATCTGTTTACATTTACTCCGCCCTCTGTAACGAGCCAGTATCTCTAATCTGTTGTTGTTTTAAAATTAGCTCTTTTTTTATTACTCATTTGACTTACTGTTAGTGCTAGCTTAAGATAACTTACCGAAAGCCGTCTGCGCGCGCCGCCATGAGCTGCTCCTTTTAGCCCGAATCCGATGCTAAAAATAGCTCGTTCCTCCTCCGCCCTTTTATGTCCGCTCGTTGCATGCGGCGCTTTTGGGAGCGATCTCTGCTTCAGTCCAGACATACACAAAGTTCACTGAGTGTCTCCAGTTAATTTATCCGTATGAGGCAACCTCTGACCAGCCAGCCAGCTCCCAGCCGCAGATGGTCTCTTCGCCGGCGGTCTGCTCGTTTTCCGTCTGCCGGCTGCTCGTTGGGAGCGATCGCTAATACGCTAAAAATTGAACTAAAACGTAAAAATAACAATTATACTTTATTTATAAAGCCATTTAAAACAACCACAGCTGCAACAAAGTGCTGTACACATGAAATTAAGAACATTTAAACAAAAGATGAGATGAAATCAGGAAAAACAACCGTCACGTCTATTATACTGAAGTGGGTTGAGCCTAACCAGGGGTTGCTAGGTGAGGGGCTGGACTCAGGTTTGAGGTGGGTTGTGGCTGGCTACGGCTTGTGACGTCACAAGCCGTAGGATTTGAAAACAAAACCTTCACAGTAAAATAAATATACTTAGAGTAACATTTATTTCTCCATCCCTGCCCTGTTCGATCTGTGTCACAAAGCAGCAGACACGCTCAACATTCCCTGGCCGGAGCCTCCGCCTCGCCAACAGGTCACGAGGCTGGCGGGGAACTATTTTTATTCAAAACAGCAGGCAGCAACGAGGCAAAGGATGCCCGTGTTCCCGGACTTCCTTACTGAGCTAACCCGCACCTTGTCTCAACCACGAGCGCCCATGCTCCTTCCTCTCTCACAATTCCTCGATGTGGAAGGCATGGATCAGGTGGGAATAGCCAACGAGCCTTAAATTGAGGACACACTGTCCCACCTAGCTCCCAAGTCATCAGGAACAAAACCGACTCTCCCCAGCAAAGCTTGCAGAGCCTCAGCATCGCTTCTCGAGAAGTGCTACAGAGCTCAAGGACTCGTGGCGCGTGCAATGAACGCGTCCGCGATGATACAGGCTTACCTCGTGGAAAAACTCCAATACCTGCAGGTAACCTCGGATAAGCAAGCTGCTGCCGACTTACTGGATGAAGCCCGCAGAGCAACAGATTTCGTTATCCGTATGATGGGGACAGCTGCTGTCGCTCAGGGCAGAGGTATGGCGGAAGTGGTCATCGCGATCCGCCACCTGTGGATGACGCTGACGGATTTACCGGAGGGACAAAAGGTGCCTTTTCTCCACCACTCAATAGAGGCGGAGGGACTTTTTGGTCAGACTTTGGAGCGAATCCAGACCAAGCTGGACCAAAGGCGCAGGTAGGCTGAAGCTCTCAGGGTGGGCATTCCTCGTCGGAGTTTCGCCCCCCCCAGAGAGCCTGCTGGAGGCAGACCTACACAGCCGCGGCACCGCTCGACGACGCATGCGCCACCGCAGAAGCGGCCAGCATACGAGGAAGAACCTCGGCAGAGACCCCCGCCGAGCCAACCTCGCTCCGAGCATGCATGGAACAAAAACAGGTTCGTCCCACGCCAAGCGAGCAGGCATAGGCCTCTGAAGAAGAAAGCACCATTATATACGTATTATGATTAAACTTATATGCATTCATAAATATATTTCATGTAATCACAAAGGTATATTCATACATAACTATATTTCATGTAATCAAAGGTTTTAATACAATCATGTTGAGATGCTTAAATGCACTGTGCAAACTTTAATCTTACCGGTGTGCAGTTTGAGCAGACCTGCAGCTCGAAGCAACTCTGAGGCCGACATCTGCCCTTCCCCCCCACAGGGAGGAAGGGCAAAGCAGACACAGGATCTGACTGAAAGAACAGGTACATCTTTAGTATAAACACAGACACTTAGTTCATGACACAGAATGTGCCACTTAAAAGGTGCAACAGGTGAAACATAAAGGTCGAAGGAAACTAGTTTGAATCTAAACTCTTCTAAAACTTATGCTCAAACAAATAGGCACACACAATCAGGTCATTCAAGAAGAAGACCTTGGGCACTCTATAAATCTCAGTTGCCTTAGCAACTACTGATAGCAGCTCCTCGGACCAATGAGGAGTTCAAAACATTTTATGATATCTCAGACCAGAGCAGCAAACTGACATTCCTTGGGCGACTTCGAGCGAAAAGGTCGGTTCAACGAATCATCCGATCGTATGCATATTGATCAATTAATTGTCTGCTTAATCTGTTAACCTGTATCTTTTTCAATAAATCTGATTTGCTTCAAGAGACGCCTGGCTCATTTGAACACCCAAACTGAAATCCCTTCAGTTCTGGTGACCCCGACGTGATCTGACCCAGGTGACCTGTGAATAGCCGAGCAGAACTTCGTGACTGACAGTGCAGTGGGCCCAAAAACAACAGAGAGGTAAGTTGACACCCTGAAATACTCAAAACAACAATTTGGCCTAATATCCAAATTTACTGCACTGAAGCACACGGGAGTCTATCGGATAAGGACTCTTGGTTAAGTTAAATAAATAATTTGGTTGGTTAAAAGTGGTTCACAGATACGTTTTCAGTTTAAGCAGACAAGGGGGGCCGGTTCGGCTCGGTTCGGGAGCAGTGGGTTACGACCCCTCCTCCGTCCGAGAGCGGCCGAGGAGTGTGTGTGGCGCGCGCACACATCTGATTAAAGTTCACGACGAGGTGATCGAACGCTGAGGTTCAAAGTTCACGACGAGGTGATCGAACGTTGAGGTTCAAATTACTTACTTTTGGGGAATACACGCTTTCTACGTAGGCCGTGAGCAGCCGGTCGTGGGTCACGTGGGGTGGATTCGTTCGTCCGCGTGAGGAGGGGGAGTCACGAAGACTTGTTTCACTGTCTAGTTTAGAAAAGCGTTTCCGGGGCGTCCGATTCTTTGAGTAGCTGGGAAGAGGTTGTTCGACTTGTTCCATGACCGCGCATGGGGAGAAAAAACAACCGCCGCTTGTTTCTTGGGTCGGACGCAGCCGTAGTCTGAGCGACGTTGAGGTCGCCGGAAGTTCACGCTGAGGTGAAAACTACAGTTCCCAGAGTGCCTTGCGCTAAAACTTGCGGATTTGGCACAGTGGATCCGCTCTGGGGCGTGACCTAAAGAGGTCTGTAGAAAAAGAAAAAAGAGAAAACAGCCGAAGAGGGTTGTACACATACGGAAGCATATTGATGCCACTTGGGTGTATGTTTAATTTGTTTTAAAATACTTTGCGTCGCATTTCTTTAAATTTTTAATGTGAATCATTAATTTAGGGGGAAAGAGATCTCAATTAGTTTTAAATTAGGACTTTTTAATTGTCTGATAAATGTTTGTGTGGACTCAGATGTGTGTGTTGAAAGTGTTCTGTATGTGACTGATGTGTGGTGTTGCCATGACTCGGCCAGCAGAGGGAGCTGTTGTTTAACACAGAATTAAAGGCCTGAACCCAGAGGAGCACCTCAGACTTTTTAGACTTTTTTTACTGTGTTACACAAGAGAACTCAGCGAGTGAGAGGAACGATTGTGGAAAAATAAAGCTTTTGAGTGAATGTTGTGTATGAAACCAGTCATGGAGCACATTAAGGATGAACCGAACTGTCAAAATGAATCTGTCCATGAACAATTGACCAGGGTTCAGGCGGTAATAAGCATAATACATGCTGCTGATCCAGCGAAGTCGAAACAATTGAATGCTTTAATTATACAAATTGTGAAAGCAGCAGAAAATTCAGAAAAACCAACAGACAACCTGACACAATTAGTTTGGACGAAGGTGAAAGAGCAGAAAAAATTGCTTGATGATATTGAAACCAAACAAACAATCAGTACATCATTTTGGGAGCGTAGCAAGCTTAATAAGGGTCAACAACAACAGAAGCAACTGGTGGAGGTGTACAAGCAGTTAGCTTTGTTATCTCAGAGCGTACAAAATGTTGGTGAGACAAACAGTTGCACAAAAATAGAGGAAAAAACGACACCACCTCCATACGCGGTCAAGGCCACCGCCCCACCTGCACCATCAGCAAGCCAGTGCCCCCTGTTTGAAAGAAAGAGGGGTGCGAGGAGGGGTGAGGAGGATGACACTGAGGATGAGGATCACGTTCGGCCTGGTGGAACCATGGAGCAGAGAATGAGAGGTCAGAGAGCACAACATCTCCAGAGTGAGTTTGACCGGGAAGTCAGTTATGCTGATGAGAGAAGAGATAGGGAATGGCCAGGCTCATTGTCTCCACGTCCACGTGAGTATGACAGAGAGGAAGAGAGTCGAGCTGAGAGACGCTACGAGGAAGAAATGGGGAGGGGGTGTTACGGCCCATCCAAAGCAGGTAGCAAGCATGCAGAGAGGAGCAAACATGCAGGGGATCCGCAGGCTGAGAGGAAGAAAAAGTTCTTCTTTAAAGGGTCAGTGTCAGGCACCGTGGCAGAGTCAGAAGATGAGCTGGTGAGAGGGAGACCACACGCACGCCCAGACAGTCCAGTAGGTGAGCCGCCGAGCAGGACAGAGGACGACTGGTACACTAGATCAGAGATAGGATATACGGGCGCACAGGCGTACCCCCCACTTAGAGAGGAGCAAGATGAGACGAGGCAGTTAAGTGAAAGGCTATATAAGGGAACTCAGCTGCCATTGATGACCACAAGGGGTCCATTAGGTCAGGTGACCAGGTATAAGCCTTATAACATACGCGATGTGGATTCTCTCGTTTCGAAACTGCCGGATTTGGTAGATGGCGCGGCGAGATGGTTGGATCGATTTAATTCTCTGACTGTAGGGGTCAAGTTGTCAGTGGGAGATCTAAATGCCACATTTGCACGCTGTGCTAACACAAACACGTTCCAAACATACCTGAATTCGGAGGTACGGTTCAGAGGGTACCGATGCAGGATCGCAGAGGTTCCTGATGATACTCCTTTAGATGAAGTATATATGGATATTGGTCCAATTATAAAAGCGCTGTACCCTCTGCCAGTGGGGGAACAAGTCCCTGAGTTTCAGTGGGACAGAAAAATTGATCCGTATACATTCATGCAGGAATGTAAAGAGACTTGGGAGAAGGTCACAGGGGAGCGGGCACGAAGCCTTCAGCAGCGGCCATATTTCAGAAAAGCGGTTCTTGACGGACTCCCAGCTGAGGTGGTCGATGAGATGGAGAAAAATCCAGACATGATCACGGCCACACCAGACCGATGGGAGAAACATGTCGTACATCGTTTGAAGTATGTTAAAAAACAGGAGGATAAAGAGGCAGCCGAATTAGAGGTTGCAAAGAATCAATTAATTAAACTCCAGCTCTCAAGTGTCAGACAAACAGTTAATGAAAAAGCAAAAGAGAAAAAACAATTAGTGGTACAAGAAGTACCAGCTAACTCTAAAGAAACAGGAGGGGCAGTAGACGCCCCTGGGGTGGTTGCTATGCAACAGTGGTCTGAAACTCCTGGCCCGCGAGGCAGAGGTGGACATCCAGCAAGAGGAGCTGGACGTGGTTGGGCAGGTGGCCAGAGAGGGCGAGGGGGAACCTGGAACACAGGGGCTCCACAAGGGGGGCAGCAGAGGGGTGCCTGTTTCGTTTGCGGGAAAATGGGACATTGGGCGCGCACCTGTATCCACAGACAACAGATGTGGGGACAGCAGCAGCCGTACCAACAGCCCATGGGTCAGCAGCAACCCATGGGTCAGCAACAGGCGTACCAGCAACCCATGGGCCAACAACAGTTTTACCAACAACAACCCATGAGCGCACCGCAACCCTTTCAGCAGATGCAGATGGGAGGTCAACAGCAGCTACCTCAACAACAACTACCTCAACCACAACCACTGCAACAGACTCTACCTCAGCAGCAGGCAGTCCAGCCTTCCCTCACGACAGGGGGACGAGGCTTCCAACAACAATGAGACACCCCACAGAAAATCCTGAGCGTTGGGGGAGGGGCAGACCCAACCATTGAAGTGCAAGTGCGAAATGAGAGCTTGCAATTTCTGGTCGACACAGGAGCGACCTTTTCAACAGTGACTCACACCCCACCTGACTGCGAACTGTCACAGAGGTCAGTGGAGGTGATCGGATTTTCTGGGGCTACACAAAGACTGCCTGTAACGAGCCCACTACTGATAAGAGTGGGGACACAGACTCTGAGACATCCATTCGTGGTGGCGAGAAATGCACCCGCCAATCTGCTGGGAAGGGACATGCTGATCCGACTGGGAGCTTCAATTTTATGCTCATCAGATGGACTCATGGTGAGGCTGCCGGACGGCACCTCACTGAAATGTGGCCAGTTCACCACTACTCACTCACAGTGTGTGATACAACCAGTACAAAATGAATACGCTGACATGTACTGGGGGCTACTTGAACCTGAAGTCATGGGCGGAGGAGGTATCTATTCTGCTTATCTTGCGTGGAAACCACAGATACAGGAACTCCAGCCGTACTCGACCCCACCAGACCCTCCACATGTCACCCTCTTTTATGACAGGAGAGGAGATGAGGTGTTTCAGGAACACTTTGCAGAGCAAATAGAGGGTAAAATTTGGCCAATTACAACAGGTAATCTTTATGTGGGAACAGAGGGAGTAGCTGCAATTGTTAATTTAACCCCTGAACAGCAGGAATGGTATATGATGGGCACCGAAGCTGTGCCTCATATTTCACTAGGTTTAAATCCAAAATTTCAGGCTAAAGACTTGGGACCAATGGTAAAACGGGCTTCAGAAGCCGTTGACTGGGTAAAAACACCCACACCACTTGTCTGGCATTCAGAGAGCTGCGGGTGTTATGCGATTGAGTCTATTGCACATGATGTGGCTAAAATGCAACATGAAGAGCTCCCCATGGAGCACGGTCGTGAACAAACTGACCACCCGCGGGCCGGTCAGCTGATTGATAGCATGCCTGAGGCGTTGTGGTCGAAAGGCCCCACAGATGTGGGACTGATTGCCTGCCCGCCCATAACGTTTCAGGTCCAAACTACTCACCCACTGTGGATTAAACAATATCCTCACAAACAAATTGCAGAGGAGGGTATTGCAGAAACAATCCAAGGTTTGAAAGAGAGTGGAGTGCTGGAACCTTCACAGTCGAATTGGAACACACCCATTTTACCTGTGCCAAAAGGGAACACAGGAAAATTCCGCATGGCGCATGATTTGAGGGCGATTAATAAACTTTTAATTACCCAAACTGTACCGGTTCCTAACCCATACGTGGCGCTAAACAATTTGACTCCACAACATGAATGGTTCACCTGTCTGGATTTGGCGAACGCATTTTTCTGTCTGCCATTAGCTGAAGAATGCAGAGACATTTTTTCTTTCACTTTTAGGGGTGAACAGCTTCGATATAGACGAGCGCCTCAGGGATTCGCGCTCACCCCTGGGATATTTAACCAAGTCTTGAAACAGGTTCTGAGTAAGGTGCCACTCCCACAGGACACAGTTCTCATTCAGTATGTTGATGATCTTTTGATTGCCAGTCATACTGTTGAGGACTCACTGGCAGCAACTCAATCAGTCCTTGAACACTTACACGCTGCTGGTTTCAAAGTCAGTAGAACTAAATTACAGGCGGTAAGACGACAGGTGTCCTTCCTGGGGAGAGTAATCTCTCAGAAGGGAGCGGGCCTTTCATCTTCACATCGTGACACAATTTTGCATCATCCAAAACCACAGACAGTGAAAGAGATGCTGTCTTTTCTCGGTCTGACAGGATATAGCAGAAATTATATCCCAGATTATGCAGGACAAACACAAATTTTGCGCGCTTTGGTTAAACAAAAAGGCATGAGGAACCCCACTGCACAACTAGACTGGGATGAGGAAGCTGAGAGAACATTTATCAATGTGAAACAACAAATGAGCAGCGCAGCAGAGCTGGCGTTAGCAGACTATGGGCGTCCCTTCTATCTTGATGTCTCTGAAACAGACGGTGTGATAAACGGCGTCCTGTTTCAGAAACAGGCTGGAGGGCGCAAAGGGTTGATGTATGTTTCTTGTTTACTTGACACCAGAAGAAGAGAGGGCCATGAGATGGGATGAGGCCTCTGCGGCTTGCTGTCAACAGGGGCGGATCCTCAGTGAAGAGAAGACAGTGTGGGTGGACCATCCAGAAGGTGGAAAAGAAGAAGATTTTGAGGAGCAGCAACTCGCGCGTGTGGAGCACACCAGCTGAAGGGGATTTCAGCTGGTGACACACACACATTTAAATTTTCTGATCAGAACATTGCGCCGTGGGTTCATTACGTGAGGCGCAACAGACGAGGAGGTTGCGCGATCTAGGAATTTTCGACCATGACGACACCGGGTCATGAGATAAAAATTGGTTGTACGGACATTCTAGATCCGATAAAAGGGTTCAAAAAATTTATGGTTGGTGTGCCGCGCTCACCGGCTAATAAGGGGCTGAGAAATAAAAATTAAAAAGTAAAAGAGAAGACGACAAACCGGTCCTAAAATTTTTTAATGAATTATTACATTACATGTCATGGTTTTCCTGTGAACATTAGATCAGATAATGGTACACATTTTAACAATGCAAATCTAGGGAATGTAGATATACTTAGGCCTCAACATATTAGTATACTTTTGGAAAATTGGCTGTAATCTGTGCACAGACTAAAATTAATTTACTTGGGGCTTTATAAAATGGCCGTTAGGGCTGAGGTCATCTGTAGAAAGGGGACAAGGGTTGGTGTAATGTCGCGTATGATGTATTTAGAGAGACTAATAGTTGTTTGTCCAGCTTCCTTCTACAGATTCTTGGATCCGTTACACCTGAGAGTGCGAAGCCTGAACGTGGCCGGAGGGTCCACTGACACCTGGGGTGCGTCTCAGGGCCTCTAGAAAAGAGTGGCCTGAGCCAAAGGGAGGTGCGCACAGCTGAGCTGTCGAGGCAAACATCACTCGCTCCTCGCAAGAGAGGGAGAGCCACGGCCAGAGAGGGGTCCGGAAAAGTGGTTTCAAAGCTCATCACATCGAGGGAGCCAGCTTTATCGGAGTTGCACAGCTGACGGGGTCTGCTTTGCACCTGGAGGGAGTGGTCCACAAAGAGCGGTGGGCTGTCTTGCATCTTCATCCTTGAGGTCTGGTTCGTGGAAGGTGTGGGTCACATCCTTTCATCGTTTCACTCCACTTCCTCTGCCGTGGAAGTCATCTGTTCACGTGGTGTTCAGGTTCGAGTGGGTGAAGAAGCATTCTGCATACACCTGTCTTCTCGCTGTGGGAAGTCATCTTGTGAGAAGCACCTTAAGCACCTTTGTTCTTGCCTTTGAAAAGCCAACCAGAACGATAGGGAAGTAAGTTCCCCCTGGTCCGGCCGGCCTGCTCTATTGCCTTGAGAGGGAGAACCAGCAGCTTAAAACGGCAGAGCGCAGCAAGAGGGCCTGAAGAGGAGGGGAGCCTGCCATCCTTTTTGGGTTGAGGCATTTTGCTCGCCAGGGGAACGGGGTATTGAACACAGCCCACCTGGCTTAATCAATAGCGATTTGCAGCCCAAAACAACGGGGTGGTGGCGATTCAACGTCCTCGTGGCTTCTGAAGAATGCAGCTTTCAGCAAAATTCTGAGGAGAACAGAAAGCAGAGGGTCAAATCGATTCAGAAAAGACTGACACAGTGTTTTAAAATTTACAGTGTTTCTATTTTGCAGTGTTAAATTAGTAATATTTCATGCTTTAAATCTTAAAACACACATTTTGAGATCACACACTTAGGATTAGATAGTGGATTTCACCTTTAATATTAAATTAATGTCTATTTCTTATCTTAGAGTTGGTTTAGGTCAAAAATTTGCTGCTACACTGTAATTTTTAACTTTTAGCAATTAGACTTACTTATATCTAAAATTAGAATTCAGCAGAACAACACATCAATCTTTCACGGGTTTGGAGTTACAGTTTTATTTCAGTGTTAACATCATAAAATATTATGGGTTTTTGACTGATTCTTTATTTCTGGTTTAAGCTTTTAATGAGAGAGCGATCCGTGCAGCATACAACTGTATTTACTCACAGGTGCGGTTCCAGTGATTCCTGAATAATAAAGATAGAAAAAAAAAAAGAGAATATATATATATATATATATAATAATTATAGATTACAAGAAGAAGATTTTGTGAACTTTGCATGTGTCTGGGGTTTGAACTTTGAATGCTAATTTCATCGTAGGTGTCTTCCTTTTCAGGTTTGTTGATTTAACTGTACAAGGGGTCATTTTATTTGTGCTTTTGTGTTGTTTCATCACATTCCGGGTTCACAGAGTTCACACGGTGCGGGGTTTCTGGCGTGGATTCATCATGGCCGATGGGCATCACAGATTATTTATGATCGGGGGTGGGATCTCAGCAGCGGTGGTCTCCATCATTCTGTTGTTGGAATATTTCTGTGTGATACCAGGTCATCCAAGCTGTCATCCTGTACCTCATCAGAGGAGCGAGAGAGATGTCCTCAGGCAGGGGGCATGGACGCAGGTACAGGAGGGGGGTCATCTATCGATGAATTTTTCTGAAGTCTTTCAGAGGAACTCTTGGTACAGGTATGCGCAGTTTTTGGCCAGAAGCCGTCACAGGTCTGACTCTTACATCTGTACCCCACTTCCTGTCTCGGAATCGCAGCTGCCTTTGAAGTTTAAACCTCTTGACCGGATGTTATCATTTTGTGTTCTGCAGATGAGCTCCAGAGGATTCTACATGGAGCACCTGCAATGTCAGCCTAAGTGGTGCAAATTGAGTACATTATCACACCCGATGGTGTTAGCTCAATTTGTAGAATGGCCATCCAGTGGACAGTTTCCTGTCTGTGTGCACCGCGTCCATCATCAGGACTCACATCAGGTGGTAGTGGGGTCACTCCCTGAGGGGAGGTGCCGAGCGGTGTACCATCCGGGCAGGGAGTTCAGGAGTGTGCCTAGCAGCAATGGAACGTATCCGGTTGAGGACTTGGCCTGGCTGTGTGGACATCAAGTATTCCTGACCTTGCCAGTGAACTGGACTGGGTGCTGTGCACCGGTTGCGGTTACAGAGGGGTCGTACCTGGTGTCTTTGAGTAACGGTTCTCACTATGTGGGACAGTCAAAGACTTCTGACGTCAGTCAGCTCGAGTCTTCTTGGGGTTCAGAGGTCCCAGTGGAATGGAAGCGTAGCTTCTTCCCGGGATCGAAGGTCGGGGACCACCTGTTGCACATGGAATCTTTAGATTACCAATTTGGGATGTTCATTTATGAGTCGATGCAGGCGTTAGGGGCCACCTCGGCAGAGCGGTGGGCCATGTATGTTGTGTCTTTACATCATAGATTGCTGTTGGATTTGTTGAAGGCATCTATTAATGGAGTGTGTGAGATGATTGATAATAACACCTGCTGTACCTTCATACCTGATGAGTCTGCTTCGGATCCACAGGCCAGGGTGACCGCAGCCCTGACACAGCTGAGAGAGCTCCAGAAGGCGAAAGCAGCGGATGCACCCGCTGGACAGTGGGATGTGTTGTCCTGGTTCACTAGTGGATCATGGACTCAGGTGTTCTTTAAGATCTTGGCTTTTCCGTTAGCTATTCTGGTTCTATTTTGCGTGTTTATGGGGTGTGTGACGCCTTGTGCGCGAGCGATGATCTCCAGGATGGTTGTTACGAGAGAAATGGATGATCGTGGGACAGTGTTTCCCATGATGCAGGTCAGACGCGGTCCAGTGCCAGATGAGGGACGTCACATGTATTTGGCTGAGACCAGATACCTGTAAAGGTGATGAATGGTTTTTGGAGGAGTCCTAGGAGGACAATGGAGTAGAGGTGGTGCTTGCATGTATCCTTTTATGATTTCGTAGATTAAGCTGATTTAGCTTTTGATTATCATTTTGCTGTTTAGTTGGTGGTTGGTATTGGAGTCAGATGAGGTTTGCGTGGATTTAGTTACGTTTGGTGGTAATTTACCTTACCTTGTTTTGGTTTTAGTGGTTAGTTTTGGGGTCAGATGGGGTTTTGGTTTAGATTTAGTTGATTTTGGGAGTTTTACTACCTTAGCTTGATTTTGCATTTGGTGATTTGTTTGTTTTGGTGTGGTGTTGGGGTTGAGGTCCTCTTCGGGGGGCCCACATGGAGTTCAGCTGTTGGTTTCGACCGATCTTTTGATCGGTCGAGAGAGGGAGTGAAGAAGAAAGCACCATTATATACGTATTATGATTAAACTTATATGCATTCATAACTATATTTCATGTAATCACAAAGGTATATTCATACATAACTATATTTCATGTAATCAAAGGTTTTAATACAATCATGTTGAGATGCTTAAATGCACTGTGCAAACTTTAATCTTACCGGTGTGCAGTTTGAGCAGACCTGCAGCTCGAAGCAACTCTGAGGCCGACATCTGCCCTTCCCCCCCACAGGGAGGAAGGGCAAAGCAGACACAGGATCTGACTGAAAGAACAGGTACATCTTTAGTATAAACACAGACACTTAGTTCATGACACAGAATGTGCCACTTAAAAGGTGCAACAGGTGAAACATAAAGGTCGAAGGAAACTAGTTTGAATCTAAACTCTTCTAAAACTTATGCTCAAACAAATAGGCACACACAATCAGGTCATTCAAGAAGAAGACCTTGGGCACTCTATAAATCTCAGTTGCCTTAGCAACTACTGATAGCAGCTCCTCGGACCAATGAGGAGTTCAAAACATTTTATGATATCTCAGACCAGAGCAGCAAACTGACATTCCTTGGGCGACTTCGAGCGAAAAGGTCGGTTCAACGAATCATCCGATCGTATGCATATTGATCAATTAATTGTCTGCTTAATCTGTTAACCTGTATCTTTTTCAATAAATCTGATTTGCTTCAAGAGACGCCTGGCTCATTTTAACACCCAAACTGAAATCCCTTCACCTCCTCGGTGAGCCGGGAAACTTGTCAAAAACGTGCCTGATGAACCAGGCCCACGTTTACATTTTATACGACCTCCCGCCCACGCGGTAACGGGAATGTTTGCACCTTGTTCAGACTTTATTTGTAGCAAAGTACAAATGGCTGATAATTCTGTTGCATGCACAAACCATGTTCTCCCTGCTGTGAGTGACATTAAATCATGTATGTCGTTGCACATAAGCACGAATAAAACTCATAAAACAGCACATCCCTGTTTTATTGACGATCAAAAAAAACACCAACACAAATAATGTCAACAGTACGGGCCTCCCTGGCCTGTCAGCCGTCATAAAGGGGGGGGGGCACATCCCCCTCCCTCACGGCTCATGGGGTGTCAGTCTTTTCAATAAGCCCCAGCAGGGTGCCTCAGGACCTGTCTCCAGTGGACAGACCCAGAGGCGTCTGCGAACAGACCCTCCACCTTTCGCGAAGACAGATGGGAGAGGGCACGTGTTCCAGCCCCCTCTCCATGGTGAGCAAGGGACCGGCCAATACACTAACCAGACGAACACGTGACATGTTCGCACCACAGGAGAGCACGTCAGATGCCCTAAGGGAGACACAAATTTCACACTCTCAAAACAGTGGCTGTGATCACGTTACTGTGTGTGTGTGTGTGTAAACGAATCGGAGTCGAACCAGAATTTTCCTCTTGATTTTGAAAGGAAACTGGGCTCCTTATCAACAAATGATCTTAAGTCTGCCGGTCACAAAGGACCATCTCCACGTTCACACGTTGCAGCTGCCCCTTTATTATTCATGAAGGACATGCAACGCTCGAGCGGTAAAAGAGCAGCACGTGACTTTCCTCACAAAGCTGCATCAAACTTGCTCCCACACAAACAGCATCCCACTGGGTGAGACAACAATTGGAGTTAGGAGATCTGCTCGTTTACAAAAACAGCAGTCCCTCAATCCAATAAATCCTATTTTGGAGGGAAATAATAGCTTTCCTGTTCCGACTCAATCTAATAAAATTAATAGACTCCATCTGTCTTCGAGGAGACTCGATCAGGGCAGTCTGTTAACACATCAACGAACGTGGAGACCCACTCCCCAACCTGGTTGAACCTCAAAGGCTCACACAGGAAGTCGCAGTCCAGCCGCTTAGGCCAGGAACTGGAATTAATTCCAGCCTGTTAGCTAAAAAGGACAGGCTGATGGCTTCGGGCCTACCAGAGAATGTGGTGAAAACCATACACGTGCCGGGTCAACATAGTCTCTATACGCACAAAAGTGGCGCATCTTCGAAGCCTGGTGCTCAGAAAGAAATATCATTTCTTATGCTTGCGACTTAGCTCAACTACTAACTTTCCTTCGGGATTTACTGGAAAAGGGTCATTCTTATTCAACGATTAAAGTGTTCCTTGCAGCTATCTCTGCTTGTCACGAGGGCTGGGGACACAGGACTCCTGGAGCACATCCAATCATAATGAGATATATGAAAGGTGTGCTTCGAACCAAGCCACCCAGCAGGACCTTGACCCCTGGTTGGGATCTTGGCCTGGTCTTGGGGGCTCTTTGCGACCCGCCATTCGAGCCTCTGAGCGAGATTAAGATAGATCTTCTATCTTATAAAACTGCTCTTCTCCTGGCTCTGTGCTCGGCGAAACGCGTGGGTGACCTCCACGCTCTATCTGTACATCCGTTATGTACCATATTCGCCCCTGACGGGTCAAAGGTCACCCTGAGGCCTAATCCCGCTTATACTCCCAAGGTCTTGACCTTCAACCATAGGAGTCTAGACTTTGACCTCTCCTCCTTCCCACCTGCCCCTGTCCTTACTCAGGAACAGGAGAGACTAAAGGCTCTCTGCCCTGTGAGAGCTTTACGCACTTACATACAGAGAACAGCCGAATGGAGGGAAACAAACCAACTGTTCATCTGCTTTGCCGCACCTGCTACAGGAAAGGCCCTATCAAGACAGCGCCTCTCACATTGGGTGACGGAGGCCATTAAAAGGGCATACGGTAGCAAAGGTCAACAAGTGCCCCCTGAAGTGCATGCTCACTCAACCAGGGGCTTGGTCACTTCCTGGTCATTGTTCAAGGGCGTGCCAGTTGCAGACATTTGTGCTGCCGCGAACTGGAGCTCATTAAACACTTTACATACATCACAAAAAACTTTCACACATTACCACACAACACAAAGTTTTTAACACTGGACTCTGTGTCATCAATACGGGTCATTCACTCAACTCACGGTCATGTGCTCAT
>JBBPBX010061656.1:3287-15014 GCA_038048925.1 Garcialebias charrua | reverse complement strand
ATAATTCAATCTCAATACTCACTACCTGTGCAATATATATCGTGTACATTTTAGCTTATATTACTACCTTGAAATACTTATTCATACAAATTCATCCTACCTGCATCGTTATATTCTACCATGTTGTTGCTATTTCTCTTTAGGACCTTGCAAACATTAGAATGATTTTTTCACTTTTTGGTATTTTATTTTGTACTTTTATTGCATGCTCTAGTATTTCCTCGTTTGCTTGTTCTTTGTTTCTAGTGAGTCAAATTGGTTCTTCTCATCCTGAACATTTCATTGACCTCGTGTTAACCTGCATTAAGACGATTAAACACAACTTGAACTTGAACAACGTACGTCAGTGTCAGATCACACCATCGGTCGCTGGCAGAGACAAAGCGGACTTAATGAAAGATGGCTTTGAAGATTATTATTGTTTTGAATTATATTTTTGGTAAAAAGGGGAAGATATTATAATTTTTTTTCTTCTTTCTGCTGCCTTTCATTTTATTTGGGATTGTATTTCTTATTGTATATTGAATTGTTTGGTTTTGTTGTTAAAATGAATAAACTTGTAAATAAATAAACAAATGGCTGAGCAGGACACCCATTCATAAAAAAACTCTGACTGAACCACAAAGCCACAATGTATTTGGAGTAAAGAACCTGGTGTTCTGCATGTGAGCGGCTCGATACTGTGCAGGTTACAATTTAAATCTCAAAACCATCGAGGCCTTCTGGAGCTAAAGAAGCTGCTCAGTGACTAAAAGCTTCATCACAGTTGCAGGTCATGTGTCCTCAAAAAGGAAAATTATCCAAAACACAACTAAAAGCACCCAAGAATGGATCAGAACCAAACATCGGACTGTCTTGAAGTGTCCATCTGAGTCCTGAACTACATTCTGTTGAACATCTGTGGAAGGAGCTGAAACATCTGGAGAAGGTATCCTTCAAACCTGAGACAAATGGAGCAGTTTGCTCATGAGGCGTGAATCAGAACATCTGTGGACAGGTGGACCAGAACATCTGTGGACAGGTGGACCAGAACATCTGTGGACAGGTGGACCAGAACATCTGTGGACAGGTGCAGAAATCTCAGCGAAGGAGACAGGAATCATTTGTCTGCAGTAAACGGTTTCTTTTGTTTTTGCTCAGTTCTATCGGGGTTAAGTGCATTCACACACTGGGCCTGGCCCAGAATGGCTCTGGAACCAGTAACCAGCAGGAACAGCTTCTACCCTGATGCTGTTGACTCATAAACCCCTGATCCCACTGTAACACCACTTTAACATGTGATATGTCGTGCTGCTGTGTTCCTTCATACACATCTGCTCACCACAGACTCATGTTCGGGCTGCTGTTTACACCATATTGTTTTACATTATTAATGTTTAGCATATATAGATCATTTAGCGTAAACTGTATCTTAGATCCTTATTAACTTTTTTTAATACTTTATATTTTTGTTGGGTGTAACTGGGACTTTGAGTACATAATTTAATTTCACACGTGATGCACATGAGAATAAACTTGACTTGAACTTGAAGATAAATGACCACAAGCAGAACCACACATGGACTTGTCATCATCTGAAGAGTTCCAGATCAGCACCCTTTATTTTATTTGTAGCATCAAATGAAACAAACCAAACTGGTTCTCTTGCAAACAGTTTTATTATTGCAAAACGTTGTTTTTTTTATTTTTAAATTTCCACTTTTTGACCTGCACAGAATCCTGTTGTCACTGAGCACATCGATGCTCCTCGGATCAGAAAGCTACTTATGAAATGTGCTTTAAAAGCTGCTACGTTGCAAAATGTGCCCATCAGTTCTCACGGGGTGAGACCATACGTGACCGGAACATGTTCTAGTGTGAATGTTAAACGGATTAAACGTCCTGAGCAGACGCATTTATTAAAACAATCTACAGGTAGTCCTCGACTTACGACGTTTCGGGGTTATGTCACGCATCCCATAAATAAAAAATTAAAAAAATCATATTTATGTGTTCAAATGTTCTTGATTTTATGTGTACAGCACTTTGTTGCAGCTGTGGTTGTTTTAAATGGCTTTATAAATAAAGTATTATTATTATTATTATTATTTTGAAGCCGATTTACGCAGTTTCCGGTTAGCTTCCGTTAGCTCCGGCTTCGACAGCCGGCTTTGGATTGACCGTGTGTCCAGTCAGAAGTTGCTGCGCTCGGATACATTAGCTGGAAACGCTCGGTCAACTCTGTGAACGTCTCAGGCGGAGGAACGGCTTTGCGGCCTCGGATGTTGCTGGGACACCGAGCTAACAGGCTAACAGGCGGAGGAAGGCTTCACCAGCTCCCAGTAAGTTATTAACTCTTTTTTCCCTTCATTATGGCTCCTAATGTATGGAGCTAACATGCTAACAGGCCTTACTGTAAACAGTTTGGACCGCACAAACTACAGGCAGCCTCAGATGTTGGAGGGACACCAAGCTAACATGCTAACAGGCAGAGGAATGGCTTCACAAGCATACCAGTAGGCCATTAACTCTTTTTCCCCTTCATTATGGGTCCTAAATATATGTTTTTTGATAAATATGTAGGGTAATGTGTTAAGTGCTAGGTAAAAATACAGTACTGTACGTATGAGGTGCCGTTAGAACGTATTTTCCGACTTACGACGATTTTCGAGTTACGAACGGGCGTAGGAACGGAACTGCGTCGTAACTCGGGGACCACCTGTATTTCTCTGCTCGTCTGTTCCCACAACACGATTACTGTATATTCATGAACAGGAAAGGCGCTTCGTGTTTTCACCTGCCTGCCTGAGCACGCCCAGCGGCACCGAGCAGCTCGTGTTCTCGTACTATCGGTTAAAACACACACACATACAGTACTTTGTATTCTGACACAGTGTAAGTTACCACGACTCAGTATAACTTTCTTCTTCGCAGCCACTGACACTTTCTGCTGAGCGCGACTCAAGATTTCATCCACAGAAACAAGTGCATCCTTCAAAGGCGACCACACGTCCCAAAACGATGGGCCGTCGTCCAAACCAAAACGCAACGATTGGCAAATCTCATGACGAATTATTCTATTCACAACAGATTATGAGTTGAAGCTACGAAATTGTAGCATTTTCACGAAAACTTGAGGCGATTTTGAATTTTATGGCGGCAGCCATAGCTTTGACATATTATCTGCCCCCCCCTCCCCAAGATGTTATTTTAAAAGTAAAAATACTTTTATCGCTTTAAATTTTTTCAGTAATCTTTGATTATGATGTCAAAAATGCAACAGAAAACGTCAAATGAGACCAATCGAACTGTTGTGGCGGAACCTGCAACCAAGAAAGAAGTTGGGCGTCTAACTTGAGTTTGTTCTGAAACCGGCCCTTAGTTTGAAAAATATTTAAAATTTGGCCCCTTTTGTGAGTGGGGTTGACACCCCTGTTTTAGCATAGTGCATATCTTACTGCTTCTTTTTATACTTTATAATTTTTGCTATTTTTGGGTGTAACTGGGACGTTGAGTACACAATTTCGTTCCACCTCATGTACCACACGCGATGCGAACAACTATAAAGAAGCTTGGATGGAGAATTCTACTGCTCGACAGCCCGGGATGGGAACAGATGTTCTAAAACTTATACTTCCCTGCACTGATGGTATCTTTCCAGATGTGTTATCTGCTCATGCTAGAGGTACTAATGCACCCCCATACTATCAGCGAGGCAGGCTTTTGAACTAATGCGCCGAATGGTCCCTTTCCTTTTGAATACGGAGTACGTGGTGTTTATGATTTAAAAAATAAAAAATAATAATTCTGACGGGCTGCATGGTGGCACCGTTGGTAGTGCTGCTGCCGCGCAGCAAGCAGGTTGCCGGTTCAAATCCCAGCTGTGGGGGCTTTCTGGGTGGAGTTTGCACGTTCTCTCTGTGCATGCGTGGGTTTCCTCCCACAGACTAAAAACATGCATGTTAGACTGATTGGTAACTCTAAACTGTCCTTAGGTCCCTGTTTGTCTCTATGTGTCCCTGTGATGGACTGGAGACTTGTCCATCTTTCGCACAGTGATGGCTGGTCATGGGCACCAGCGACCCCCCATGACCCGACAAGGAAGAAGCAGGTAAAAATAATGGATGGTTTTTTCTGACCAAAGAACAGTTCTGGACTCGGTCCATTTGAAACGAGCTCTGGTCCAGAGACGACGACAGCGGTTCTCACACTTGGTTTTGTTTGCCTGATAGAGCTTTATGCAGCTTTCTGGATGACACGGTGACATGTATTTACTGGTAAAGTGATTTTTCATAGTGTTGCTGCCTTCGATACAAAATAACCAGTTAAAAAAAGGAAAGTTTTTTTTGTTGTTAACATTTATTGTTTACGATGTTACGTTGTGAATATGCGTTTATGAGATTAGCAAATCATAGCATTCTGTTCTTATTTACAGTTTACACTACGTTATGTGGTTAAGGTTGTATTTAACCCAACTCTAAATGTTTGAACCAAGTTAGAAAAAGTTAAATTAGATAGCACTGGTTAAAATCTTCACAACTATTTAAACACGTTGGGTTCATAATGTAGAAATATGCAAATTTTGTTATAAAGGAGTACTTTAAATAAAAAATAAAACAAAAATCTTAGCTTTAAAAATGAAAACACCAAAGCTTCAGTTGTACATTCAAGCATCCCCAGCGGGTTCAGATGTTGTCAGTCCATACAATGGGCGTTATCAACTGTTATCATCCCCATTTGTAGCGGCGAATAGGTCACCATCTACCTACTACAGGTAGTCCCTGACTTACGAGCGCTCTGACCTACGAGCGTCCGGACTTACGAGCTGGCGAACGAGAAGTAAATTTGTAAAAAATACAGCACTTTTTTGTGTTTTTAGATGAAAGTGTGTTAGCTAACCGTTTGGAAACACGTTTCCGACCATGTTTATGAACTAATATGAACGTTTTTGATGAAAAACAAGTGTTCGTAGTAGCGCTAGCATAAATGTTCCAACTTACGAGCGAAAATCCGGACTTACGAGAACACGTGCTTCGTGTTCCAACTTATGAATTTTCGTGTTACGAGCAACTCGTTGTAACGGAACTCGCTCGTAAGTCGGGGACTACCTGCATGTTTAACAGAACGTTATCAGCGTTATTATCGCTGTGAGTAGGCAGCGTGTTTCCGTAAACCCGGAAGTGTTGTGTTTTTGTTTTTTTCAGCTTATGTAACCGTTTTCCTAAACCTGACCCGGAGGACCAACCCTAAACCTAACCAAGACCCTAAACCTAACGCCAGAGGCTTTACTCTAAACTTTGACACGTATCTAAAGACGGAGCCTGCTGTCATCGCTTGTAACGGTGACAACGTACTTTTGAACCTACTAGTAAGTACAGTAGGGGCATTCTGACCGCTACGTATGGGGATGATAATAACCGATAATGGCCATTTAATGGTTGATAACATCCGAAGCAGGTGGCATCCCACAGTACGAAGACGGACGTCCTCCTGCTGCCGTTACGCCGCGACGTATTCCTTAAAGGTCACGGTGAGGCAGTTTGCAGTGATGTCCGTGATGACGATGTTCCCCAGGAACGGCTGACAAGACGGAAAAGAGTCATCTTTTCTCGCTTTGTGCTTCAGAACAGAATCCTTCGGGGGTTCGTGTGTTTCTGTCTGCGGTTCTGTGTGCGTCTGTGTTTGCGTCTCGCCGTGTGGAGGTGTCGGCGTCGCTGCTCGCGTCGCGGAGCAAAGCGACGGCCTCCACTTGACGACGCTCAGGTCCATGGGCTCCTCCTGTTCCGCGTAGCCGCAGTCCGGCGGTCCGGCGGGACTCTGGCGTCCGTTTTGGTCAACGCTGACACTTTGGGAGGGCGAGGAAACCACGTCGGAGCCGCCGCAACCCGAAAACCTCTTGCTGCCGCCGCGTTCCTCGCCCTCGGCGTCGGAGAGCGGTCGCTTTAGTCCACGAGATCCCGCTGGGCTTCCCGTGTCGTCGGATGGCGGCAGGTTGCTGGTCAGCTGTAACGGCTGGTCTGGAGGCGGCTCCCCGTCCCTGACCTCATCGCGTTCGTCTTGTTCAGTCTGCTTCATTTCGGGCGAGTTCAGCCCAGAGCTCAGAACAGCTGGTTGGTCCGCGGGACGTTTGGCGAACGCGTTCACGAGGCCGAGCTTTTTGACGAGCTTCATCTTGGTGAGGTGCTTCTCCGCCCCTTGCGGCGACCTCTCGGCACCTTCGGGGCGGCCGTTGTTACTTTTCGCCGCCTCCATGTACTTGCTCATGACGATAACGATCCGCCCGTTCTTGTTTTTGTTCTTGACGATCTTCAGTTTGCTGCCGCCGGCGCCGTTGGCCGAAGCGTCCTCTTTAGTCTTGACCGTCTCCGGCTCTTTGTGCCCGTTGAGGTTTGCCGGGAGCTTCTTCAGCTCCATGGTGATGTCCTTCACTTTGGTCAGGCAGCCCGAGTCTTTGTCCCGAACCCACTTCTGCTGCAGCACCGGCGGCAGGTTGTAGCTTTTGTTCTCCAGCTCTGGAGCTCTGACCTCTCGGGGTTTGGCGAACGCGGGCTCGTGCACCTTGAGGTCCGGCTGGTAGTGGTGGTGCTTCTTGCTGTTGAGCTGATAGTACAACTTCTTTCCGTTGGCCTGCTGCTCGGCCTCTCGCTCACGGCACAGTGGCTGGTACTGGTGGTGCTTCTTGCTGTTCAGCTGGTACTGCTGGGCTTGCGGATGAAGCATCTGGATGGGGCCAGGCTTCTGACAGCCGTCGTCTTCCTCCTCAAGATCAGCCAGAACGTTGGACCTCCTGGCAAAAGACGGCACCTGCACAGAAAGGAAATAGCGTTACCGTATTTTCCGGCGTATAAGTCACAGTTGGTTTTTTTTGCATTGATTTGTTAGTCCTGCAACTTATACTGTATACGTATTTTTTTCCACGTTTGACTGACGCTTTCAATTTCAAAGAAGTGAAACAGCGAGTCCTCCCGTGCGCGCTCGCGTCACTCAGCTGGTGCAGGCGGAGGAACGCTGGAGAGCAAACAGGTCTCACTTTTAGGCCTTGTACACACGTAGCCGGATATCAGGAAAACCGAATAGTTTATCAAGCGGTTTGGCCTTTCATCCACACGTGAACTGCGGTTGATGTAACTATAAACGAATAATAACAAAAACTCCGACCAAAGTGGAGATTTGAGAATTCTCCTCTTTCGGGTTTGCGTGTGGACTTTCAGAACCGGAGATTTGCGCCGACGTCACATGTCACTCCGTTGGGTAATGCTCTAAAAAAAGCGCTAAAATGTCAACATACCTGCTCTGACATGATTCCCAGTCGACATTTTCCTGCGCTTTATTAACTTTGTACTCCAACACACTATTTAATAGTAGTTCAACGTTGTGGTCTGTCCACATGAACAAACCTCCAGGCGCCATGATTCAATACTAACAGGAAGTTGTGGTTGCTTTGAAGGGTTGTGATTGGCTGATATACGTTTCACCTTTGCACTACACTGCCACCTATGGGTTGGGCATATTCTTTACAACGCTCTGTGGTGAAAATCACCGGGTTCATGTAGACGATCATTTTCTCTATCCGAACATGTATGCACGGCAATATTTTTTTGCGCAGATATTCGTTTTTTCAAACACCAGGCTACGTGTGTATAAGGCCTTAAATGAATCGTCAATGCTCAATATGATTTATCTGTATAAATAAAGGATGAATGAAAAAAAAGCTAGCAGCTCCGGCCGTGATGGATGGATGGCGCCGCGCTGCCCAGGCAAAATGAAGCTGTTTTGACCATTAAGTTAAAAAAATAAATAAATGCAACCTATATGCCGGTAAATACGGTAATTGAAATGTGCAAGCTCAGATTCCAACAGAACAGGATCAGGCTTGAAAAAACAAAAAGAACTGACTGATGATCATCTGCCTACAGTATCCATACACGCCTGTTTCGTGGGGCCCGCTGGAATGTGTGACTGGGCTCCTGCGAGGCCCAGATGAGCACACAGTTTATTTCAGGGGCCATGTTCACACGGGGCCTCCTGCGGCTCTGCAGCCGTGATCAGAGTGACATTTCAAAGTGTCTCCTGTGGCTGTGACCTCAGCTCAGAGGAATGTCCCTCACCGCTTTGAGCGTCGTCACTGACTTTATCCCATGTGTTACCAAAACTCCCCCGTCGAGAGGAACAAAGACGCTCCTCTGAGGGGATCCTTCGGCCTTTTTAGGCTCCTGACTGATCGAATGAATGTACGTTCAGGAACCAGCAGCCTCAACGTGTTTTTGTTGTCGTTGCTAAATCACGTCAGAACACAAAGAGCTCTGAAAATGGGTCAGAGACGACTTTATGTATATTTCAAGAGATTTTGTGGCATTTAATAAAAATAAAAAAAAAAGTTTGACAGTCAAGTGACGGGGCTCCAAGTCTCTGAGCGTGAGGAAGTCGTGAATCACCGTGAAGGTCGTGAGACGTTCCGGAGACGGTGGTTGTCTCCATCATCTTGTCCAGTTCGAAACAGCACAGGCAGGTGGCAAGTTGCATCGTAAAGTTTGACAGCCGTGCTTGAAGCCCGAAACCAGAACTTTACCGGTTCTTTTGTTGGGAAGCTTTAAAAGTCCAGAACTTTAAACTGAACCGGATTCTAATTTGATACAGAGCTGAACTGGAATGAAACTGATATCTTCTGGTTCCCATCCTCAGACATCCATCCGTTATCTTTACCCGCTTCTTCCAGTTTTGGGTCGCGGGGGGGGTCGCCAGTAGGGCTGAACGATTTTGGAAAATACCGTATTTTCCGGTGTATATGTCACACCTTTTTATGGGTTTTTTTCAAAGCCTGCGACCTATATATGGCTTGTTATCACTTCCGGCGAAACAATTTTTTTAATCCAGCTCATTTCACAATTACGTTCATTTATTAAGGAAAAGTTCAGCTCAGACATATTTGCTATCATTTTTATCAAACAAATAATTGTTTTTAAGTGTTAATCTTCTTAAAAGCCTTGCTGTGCACTCCTGTGGCAGACATTTGCAGCAGAGCTAAACGTAGGTGCGACCTATACACCAGAAAATACTGTAATCTAATTGCAATTTTTTTTCTATAAATTGCAATTGCAATTTAAAACGCGATTTTTCAACAAACAGAAGCAATAAATCAATCTGTTTTATAATAAACAATGTCAGATTTATTTAAAGCAGAGATTACATTAAACAAACAAATCTATGCCTTTTCTTTTCACCATTTCTATTTATTCTTGTTTCATAAACATAATAGTAAACATGTTAAGTGAACTTCCTAACTACTGTCTGAACTTCACATGACAGTTAATAAATAAATATAAAAAAAATACAGTTTGAAGTTCAAACAGTTCGGTCAGTGATCCCTGTCGGCTGATTACTTTGCTTACTTGAAGTTGAAGCACTGGTTGTTGTCATTCTAGCCATGCAACCATCATGTCTTTGTGGTGTTTTTTTTAAAGTGTTGATAAAGATTTGTGTCACGTGACCAGTCAAATTGCAGCCTTCGCAATTAGAAAATCTCATTTTATCATATTGCGATATTATTGCAAATGCAATTAATTGTTCAGCCCTAGTTGCCAGTGCCCATGTCCAGCAGTCACTGTGTGAGAGTGGACACCCTGGACAGGTCTCCAGTCCATCACAGGGACAGATGGAGACAAACAATCACTCTCTCACATAGAGACAATTTAGAGTTACCAATCAGTCCAACATGCATGTTTTTGGTCTGTGGAAGGAAACCGGAGTACCCGGAGAAAACCCATGCAGCACAGAGAGAACATGCAAACGCCACCCAGAAAGGCCCCCAGACCGGGATTTGAACCGGGGACCTGCTCGCCGAGAGGCAGCAGCTCTACCAGCTGTGCCACGTCATCTTCAGTTCATTGTGAAGTGGCGATCTCGACGGAACACGTCTTTCTAGAAAAAGACAAACGGCGTTGTCCTTACCTGGACGAGCAGGTGCTTCGGTTTGGCTCCTCTCTTGCGGAACCCCATCAGCTGCTCCTGGCGTTCCCTGCAGGAGCAGAAACAGGCGGACAATCAGCGAGCCGTCTCGCAGAGACAGGGTACCACGCAACGTCACCGGCGTCCTCCCCCAGGCTCGACGAGGAAAGCCCACGTTTGAAGTTGGCGTCACATCCTCGTCCGTCCACAGAAACAAAGCTGCACCGGAGAGCCTGGTCCAGCCGGAGAGGGTCTCCCGAGCGCTTCCTCGTTTCTTTGCGAGTCAGTAACCGAACACCGCAGACAAGAGTGACGAGTCCTCCCCTCGCGTCTGATTACGACAGCCTGGCATTCAGACCCTTCGGCTCCACAGAGGGCGAGCAGCTAGTTTGAATAAAACACTCGACCTTTGAAGAAAGCGATGGGAGAGATAACTGTAAAAGCAGGAGTGAAGGCCGAGGGAGGCCCGAGACGTCAACTCACCAAGAGGAATGTCATTGCTTTAAGAGCAGCGGTCCTCTTGCATCCCGGTTACATCAGAGCTGGGAGTTCGAGCGGCAGGCGGCAGGATGACGCAACTCAAGGCCGACCTTCAGGTGTTCTCTCTGCGCGTCCGATTTAAACAGACCGGACCAGCTTTCTCTGACGGAGCCGGCGATGTCGTCCGACTCACGAGAAACAACCGGCTGAATGAGCGCAAGCGTGAATCTGAGCAGCGGCGTCGGATGTTATCCGTCCATTAAAAGGACGTTGTTCGTTGTTATCGTCCTCGTAGGTAGCGTTCAGACTGTTCCCTCCTGGTGGGTTTAAAGTTATGTTTTTATGGTTGATAATATGCATCGCGGCTCCCGTGTTTATGTAAGCCTTCTCCTAAACCTAACCTGACCCAGACCACTGACCCTGAACGTAACCCCCTTACCCCTTAACCAGACACTAACACACCTTAGGTAGAGGAGGGACAGTCTGAACGCTACCCATGGTAACAACGTCCATTTAATGGATGATGACATCTGGAGCGGGTGCACTGAGGACTGTGAGCAGAGAACGAAGTCGTGACCAAACAAGATGGAGCAACGCGTCCAGGTTTTCCAGGAACACGTGCACTTGGACAGGCGCTCAGCGAAACTCTGGTGTTTGCTGAGACAGCTGTTTTGATTAGGACGACTTTAAAGAGTTCAAAAGATTCATTGAGCTGCGTTGTCTTGTCCGGAAACGTCAAAGAGTAAACTCAATGAATCACGTTCACGTTCACCAGACGATGCTGGATTATTAATGGAAGTCTCCTTTCATCGCCTCTTCGTCGAGAGACGCTGCTTCAAAACATCCTGATGACTCGAGGGAGGGTTCGATCCTAAAATAAACTCGGAGAGCGACCGTCAGCACCTTGAAGGATCGTCCACGTCCCTGAGGGACACCAGGCGAAGCTGACCCGTCCCTGCGGGACACCACCAGGTGAAGCTGACCCACCTGTCCTGGAAGGCGTCCAGCAGCCGGGGGTCCAGGATGTTCTCCTCTGGCTCCCACGTGTTGTACCTGTCCACACAGGAGACAGCGCAGTTAGACGAGCTTGAAGGTGCTGTCCCCCGTCCCCTGTCCATCACAGCAAGTCCTCCTGTGGCCTTTACAGACACTTGTCCCTCTCCAGTGGACACGTCATGCAGGAGGAGGACTCACTAAAGTCTCTGTGTTGTTCTTTGTGCAAACATCCTAAAAACACATGCATCATGCGCGCGGGCGCCCGTGCACGCGCTTCAGAGGCCTCTCTCTCTCTCTCTCTCTCTCTCTCTCTCTCTCTCTCTCTCT
>JBBPBX010061655.1:2965-16881 GCA_038048925.1 Garcialebias charrua | reverse complement strand
GTGTTACTGTGTTTGTTACTGTGTGTATCTGTGTGTGTGTATCTGTGCGTGTGTGTGTGTGTTACTGTGTGCGTGTGTGTGTTTGTGTGTGTATGTGTGTGTGTGTGTGTTACAGTGTGTCTGTGTGCTACTGTGTGTGTATCTGTGTGTTACTGTGTGTGTCTGCGTGTTACTGTATGTATCTGTGTGTGTTACTGTGTGTGTTAATTTTTATCTGTGTGTGTTACTTTGTATCTGTGTGTTACTGTGAGTGTTAATTTGTATCTGTGTGTTACTTTGTATCTGTGTGTTACTGTGTGTGTCTGTGTGTTACCGTGTGTCTGTGTGTTACTGTGTGTGTCTGCGTGTTACTGTATGTATCTGTGTGTGTTACTGTGTGTGTTAATTTTTATCTGTGTGTGTTACTTTGTATCTGTGTGTGTCTGTGTGTTACTGTGTGTGTGTCATCATGCTGCTGCTTACAAAGAGCATCGTGTGTTCTTGGATTACTGACGCATTAGCAGCTAAACACAAAGACCCTTTCAGACATGAACTGTATGTGTGCATTGTACAACTGTACTGTGTGCATGTGCGTGCACACGCATGTGCATGTGTGTGTAAAAGCAGCAGATGAGCTTGAACCCATTTAGAAATGTTCCTCATCATGTTCTGTCATGTGCTTTGCAGGATTGCGGACAGAGGTTGTGTGTGTTTGCCTTGTGCCCTTTTTGTGGATAATTGTTGTTTTGTTGTCTTACTTTCTATCTTTCCTTTCTCTCTATTATAAAAAATAAAAGAAAAAAATAAAAGAAATGTTCCTCATCGTGTTTGAAAGACGACCTTCGTGCGTGGCGTCGTGTTTGTGATCCGACTGTCGAACTGCAGCAGATTCAAAATCTTTCAGTGGTTTCTGCAGTGGTTGGGGCAGCCGTGGCGTAGTGGTAATGGCAGTCGTCCCCCGATCGGAAGGTTGGCGGTTCGAATTCCGGTTCCCCACACCATGTGTCGTTGTGTCCCTGGGCAACCCTTTAGAACCGAACGTGTCGCTGCCGACACGTTTTCCACACGCTAACTTTGCATCACCGTAACTCTGCAACCGTTTGCGCTATATGAAAAATTCAAACGGTGTTTGAAAGAAAAAAAAAGTGTGCCTTTTGGCTGTTTTGAGGGTATTACGGTAATCGCCTTCCTGCAGCTACGTGAAGCCCAGGAATGTGAGTTTTTGTGTTCAGCACGCACGAAGCGTGCAGAGTGAGCAGGAAAACATGAGAATCAGCAAAAACTATCTCAAACAAAAGTACTTCAAGGAATAAAAAGACAATAAGGAGATTCCTGGATGATTTGAATTTGGAGAAGGAGTTTCTTTTTGTTCTTCTGAAGAAGAACATTTGATCAATTGCATAACTTTTTGAATTTTATTTCTGAATGAATGAGGCCTGTTACTTCGTGGATAATAGTTTTATACTGGGTACACATAATAGGATATAGTTTTATTTTATATTTTATTTTATATTTTATTTTGTTGTTGGAATAGTATATCAAGTCTATAAGATATTACAATATTCATCAGTTTGTACTTTGTTTGTGTAGAAGATAATAAGGAGAAATGTAGGGAGGGGAAATTCGCCTGTAAATAGTTTGAATTGTTAGTCTGTTTCTTATTTGTAAAAATAAGTGAGAATTAAAAAAAACATTGTAAATATGTTCTATAGTGTTGAAATTGTTAATTTGTGATGCAAAATCTGTACTTCATGTTCAAATGCAGTGTTTTATTTGCATAAAATCTCTAAAATCTAATTTCGCTTTTTGATTTTTCTTGATGTTAAACAGTTTTAATAGTACTGTGTTTAGTAATCAAGTATAATGTAAAATAATGCCAGATATTGAAAGTTCTAAATATTCTGAACAAATGTGCTGAAGCACTTGGCCATAGGACATTTTCTTCATATTTTCTAGTGAAAAACAAGTAAAAAATGCCAGGCGGAAATTTGAGACTTAGGTGTAGTTGCTCCCGGTAGGACTGGAAAGGGCCTTGCATGGCAGTCTGCCGCTATCGGTGTATGAATGTGTGTATGGTTGGTATTGTAAAGCGCTTTGGGGCCCCTCATAGGTGGCTGGAAAGCGCTATATAAATAAGCTCAATTTACCAGTTACCAAAAACCAGCAGCGGCAGAAACAAACCACTAAGACGTGTTGAGATTTTAAACTTTGAGCCTTTCTGTCCACTGTCGCGGAGCGAAGAGAGGGAACTTGAATTTGTTTGTCCGTGCACGTTGTGAGCACGATAACATGACGCAGCTGCATCGAGGTGTAAGAAAGGTTCCCATAAAAATTGGGTTGCCAAGTTAAAATGCAAGATGGCTGCCACCATATATGAACTGACCTGATCACTAGAGGAAACTGTGCTTTCTAGTTTTTTACTGTTTAAAAGTTCCGTTTCCTTAAATAGTTGTGGTGGCCAAAGATTAATCTATGGTGGTCAAAGGCACCATTAGCCACCCCCTCACTCCACCACTGCTCCTGGTGGTGGATCCAGGATCTCTGCTCCAGCAACAAAGCAAACACCTCCCTCCATTCTTCTCCACAGTTTAACTCCTCCACTTGAATATCTGAAAAACATTTAGGTTTACTTGATTCTGTTCAGTTCCGGTCAAGAAAAGTACTCATTGTGAAAAACATTCACAGTTCAGGCCCCTCGGAGACGGAGGACATCGATGATGCTTGTACTTACTTCCTGCTCCACCAGGCAGAAACAGAAAGGACAAAATGTTTGTTAATCCAAGTAATTGATGTTGAAATTTGTTTTAAAGCCTTAAAGCTCATGCAGCAATAACACGCGTGTTACTGTGGGATCAGTTAGAGACTCGTGTTGAGTGGTGGCTGCTCGACTGGAAAATGTGGGTTCATTTCAGCTGAAGGTTCTCCTGAGTAGTGATACACCTGAACTGGATTTACACCTTTTCACTGATCCTCTCAGTGGAAAGGACATTAACACCATTTTATTTTATTAATTTGATTTAAGACACAAATTAAATCACAAGAGACTCTCTTATTAGTTTACTTTGTGTTAATTAAATCTATAAATCGTCTACCCTGAGGCTGTCAGACTCATGAATAAATAAATAATAAGAATAAACACTGCAAAATGTCACATCATGCTGATACTGATCTGTTTCTTGTTGCTGCGTTCATCTGTGACTATCTGCGTTCATCTGTGACCATCTGCTCATGTTCGTGCTGCTGTTTATAATGATGTTTTTCTACTACATTAGGGCTTAGTGTATTACTAGCTGATGTCTCTCTTAGTTA
Organism: Garcialebias charrua; assembly: GCA_038048925.1. Lineage (NCBI taxonomy): Eukaryota > Metazoa > Chordata > Actinopteri > Cyprinodontiformes > Rivulidae > Garcialebias > Garcialebias charrua. Next base: position 13,593 of record JBBPBX010061655.1, on the reverse strand, counting down.
ATCCTAGATGTTATTATTGTTTTTCTCTTGCATTTGTTGTTGGATGTAACTGGGACCCTGTGTACATAATCTCGTTTTCAACACATGTACTACATGCGGTGCAAATGACAATAAATTCTCTCTGACTCTGACTCTGATTAAATTACATCAAATGCATAACCTTGTGTTATTCATATGAGCAGTGTTATTTTTCAACATGTTGAATGATCATTGTCATTCTTTAATATGCTGGTGTATTCTTAATATGTGGACACATGAATCAGAATGCTGTCTAAAGTTGAAAAATATGTCAAGTTGAACTTTTCAGACATGTTTTAGACATGTTGACACACCAAATCAGTTAATCCTACTGGCGCCTATTTTCTATCTTATCCTAAAAACTATCTGATCCCTCTTGTCTAAACAATTTCTGTCTGATTTTCACTTGATGTCAACTGGTCTCCTCCCATCCCCTGATTGAACTGACCAATCGGGAGGGACTCAGTAACTGGGTCAAATTCCCTTTAAAAGTTCCACTTCCGGTTTTTCTTTCAGTCTGCTGGGAAAATTTAACTATAATGTTCTCCAAAGAGCTGATTTGAACGTCGGTCAAAACGCCAATGACACGTCATCAGCTAAGGACTCATAGCATTGCTGGCTATGAATCCGACCTCGAGCTAAAAAGATCCACTTTAATGAAATTCCTTCGAGGAATCTTTTATCTTGAAAAGCCAAACCAGAACTAGTAGTCGCTACCTCGGTGAGGTTGATGCGACTTGAGCGAGCCGCTGTAAAATGGACGCTGGAAGCCTGTAAAACGTAGCAGGACGGACGGTCCGTGCACGTAAGGCTGGGACTATTTTACCGGAGCAGAGACCGAGAATCTTCGCACAGGTAAAACGTCGATTGTTCATTAGCGGGACCGGAGTCTAGCGGAAACCGCCGAAGAGCTGCCATGTTTCCTGGTTATAAACACTCAAGATAATTCACTCCCTCACCTTCCTCCATCTTTCTCCTTCCCTTAACTATTTCTCCTTAAACTTATTCTTGCCAGAACTTTAAGAAATATTTGCCTACAGATATAAAGTAATATGTCATCTCATTACTTGTGTCTGTTGTTCCAAAATTGAATCTGTTGACAGTATGAAAATTGATCAGGACGAATCGTTATACACATGTTTGATGTAATTTTATGATTTTGTTAAATAAATTATTAATCTCATGGTGAATCAACATAAATTAACGTTTCATGCCTGTTACATCTCATCTGACCACACAGTTTATTTGTAAATTCCTTAAAAAGAGAGAACTTGTGAATATTTGATGATAAGGTTGTGTCAGGTGTAACCTGCTCAATTCTTACATCTGGTGTATTGGACGGCTCAGTAAATCTGAACCCCCTCATATATCATTACACCTGCTTGTCCAACCTCAACGGACTGAAGGAGCTTCATGAGTCCAGCGCAGAACTCAGAGACACAGACAGAACCGTGTTCTGACCAAAGCTTTGACTGAAACGTCGCTCCTCCAGAGGAACTTTAATTAAAACATGAATCAACAGCAGACTGGAGCAGGACCTGTTACCTCCTCGGGACTCACGACTCCTCAGATTGGACCAGCGGTGATTGATGGACCGGGCCGACCCGGGTGTGCAGCGCAGGTCAGATCCATCAAACACACACAGATGAAGCAACGGATGCACAGGCACGTGCACACACACAACACGACTGATTGAAAACCTCCTGAAAGAGGCTCGGTAAATAAAACCCGACTGCTCCTCCGTGATGACACGGAGGCAGGAGGTGCTGCGCGTCTCTCACTCCTGCAGTCTGCAGGCCGTGCACGTTCATGCTTATATTTTTATTTTAGGGAAGAAGGAGAAACTGAGCTCCAGAGAACAATGAAAACTCCTTCTGAACAACAAGACTCCTGCAGGTGTCCTCCTCCACCTGGAGGTGAAACGTGAACTTTGAACTGTGGCAGCCATCTTTAATCTTTGGATGAACATAATCTAATTAACTCTGAATTCAGCTTCATTCAAGATGGCTGCCACAGCTAATCAACACAGCGTCTCCAACTCGGTCCGTTTTACAGAGACTGAAGTAAAAGCTGGTGTGGTAGTAGCTGAGAGTCATCCCCAACACATACTGTGAGTGCTGACAGATTACACACATGGTTTCTATTCTCTGTTAGCAAAATATCTCCTGAAGCACAGGACAGATTAAAAACAGAAACATTAGCGGGTTTGATGTGCAACCCAATTAAAGATGGCCGCCACAGCCGCCATCCTGCTCCACCTGAGTGGAGTTACATGAGAACTGCTTCATTAGTTTAGGTAGCCTGGTTAAAACCAGACCCTTGTCCTTCACTTCGCTTTGTACTAGGGTCTGGGATTTCTCCCATAGACAACGATTTCTCCGGTCGATTTTTGACCGGACCAATCAGAGAACAGAAGGCGGAGTTTTGAACGACGTCGACTGACGTCGTCAGTTAAAATGGCTGCCGCCACGAAGGAATTTTCATGAAAACAAGGTAAAAAACTATTATTTCTTTGCTGAGAAAAAATATATTTCTTAGCTGACGTTATATCAGAAGTGTTCCTGAGCTTAACAGTTCCTAAATCAATTCACGAAATGGTCAAATCTGCTGGATTTAAATAGTTTCTGTTTGACATTTTGACCATCTGCTCATAAAGACTCATGTTCGTGCTGCTGTTTATAATGATGTTTTTCTACTACATTAGGGCTTAGTGTATTACTAGTTGATGTTTTTCTTAGTTAATCCTAGATGTTTTTACTGTTTTTCTCTTACATTTTGTTGTTGGATGTAACTGGGACCCTGTGTACATAATCTATTTATGTATCTATTTATGATCTGCAATGTTTTTATGTTTTTCGTGTTGTACTTCATTGTCTGTCTTGCCTGTTGCGTGTTTGTTTGTCCAGCACTTTGGTGTGGACTTGTTCCTGTTTAAAGTGCTTTATAAATAAAATGGTATGGTATGGTATGGTATAATCTCGTTTTCATCACATGTACTACATGCGGTGCAAATGACTAAATAAAGACTCTCTGACTCTGACATTTTCCAAACAGCCTCGGGTGCGCTACGAAAATAAATTATAAAAAATCGAATTTTATCTCAAATGTTTCATCCAGGCCAACAGTCAGTAAATTAGAGCCATATAATTACACACTGGTAGCAGAAAAAATATCCACCGAGTGGTTTCTGAGCTTTTTATCTGAATAGCCTGGACCTCGCCAGGCTAAACTAACAAAACTCCGCCTTCTGTTCTCTGATTGGTCGGGTCAAAAATCGACCGGAGAAATCGTTGTCTACGGGAGAAGTCCCAGACCCTAGTATGAAGCAAAGTGAAGGACAAGGGTCTGGTTTTAACCAGGCTATAGTTTAGGACATATTTTGCTAACACTAGAGACACATTATCACTTTTTCACCTTTGAAGGCGGGCGATAATGCACTCCTCTCAGCTGCAGGAGGTTTGACCTACACACCCTGCAGGTCTGAAGATGAACAGGTGTGTCTGACCCACATCCCTCTGCTCCTCCATCAAACACGAGAAAAGCTCTGCTGGGATTGGACGCCATCGTGGAGATGGCAGGAGGTCCCAGCAGAACCAGCGGCAGCGCCTCCTACCGCTGAGTGACGATCGAACAACTCCTCCTCCACTGGCTCGACGGACATCAACTAGAACCCTTCAGCTCCATGGAACCACCTCTGACGTCCCACAGGGCAGAAGGGGGCGGAGCTAGACACATCGGGCTCTGATGGTCGGCAGAAAATGAGACGAACGCTCGACTTGTCGTGACAAACGTGAACCCCCAGAAACCACCGAGTTACAGAAACGTTCGTGTTGGTTAAGGATGGCTAGCTGCGGCGGCCATCTTGAATAGTTAAAGAGCGTCTCAACACGCTGTGGAACTGTAACTCCTCCCCCGGAGCAGATTCAAAATCTCCCTCAAAATGGGCGTGTCGAGAGACAAGGAGGGGAGGAGGTTGGGGTTTGTGCTTATGTTCACGCCTCCTCCAGCAACAAAGCAAACTAAACCTCTGGCCAACAACATAAACCAAGCAACAACAAAGAATAAACATGTAGATGTTTTTATATATTCCACCCGATCTATCCAAAACCAAAGGCTTAAAAAAAAATAATAATAATAATACCCAAAGTTCTCCGTGTCTGGGGCTCGAACTCAGGTCTCTCAGGTCCTAACCCAACTGTTATACCACTGACCCAACTTGGCATTCACACATTGCTCCTCTGTCGTACACTATTTAAACAAATACAACCAGACAGTTTCGATGAAGGAAAATATTCTTAAAATAAATAAGTTAAAATACACAAATAACTAGTGCCATTCTAAAAACTATAATATGCTTTTTGCAGAGCTTTTCAGGAGTGAAATGTAGCACTTCCATATAAGGTATGAACTGCAGCGAGGACCGTCTCATCTCCGCAGGGGATTGGCTCTGCTTCAACCAAGTTTGTGACAAATGCTTGTGAAAACACGTCACTTTGCGAATCCTAGACCAAGAAGAAAATTAAGGTGCAATAACCTCTGTTCAACCCATAGGGCTACCGTAAACACGTTTTTAGACCAAATACTGTATTGCCAATTTAAACTAATACAAACAAGTACGTACATGAAAATTAACCCAGACATAGTGCTATGAAACTTTTTGAACACATTCTAGGGAGTATATCAGCTAAAAAAAGTTAAATTTGCATTTAGTTCCTCTTTAAGAGCTGCAGACGTGCAGCAGCTGCTCCAGATGTTTGTAAGTTTCTGTTATTCTGTGTGGCTGCCCCCCGCCTATGGAACTCCCTCCCTGACTACCTGAGAGCTCCACAGTCACTGGTTGACTTCAAAAACGGCTTAAAGACGTTTCTTTTTAAGCGAGCCTATTCTGCCTCCACATGATTTTATCTTTGATCTTGGTTGATATTATTATTGATTTTACTTGATTTTATTATTGTTTTATTTGTTGTAGCACTTTTGAGATTTTTATTAATGAAAAATGCGGTATAAATTGAATTTATTATTATTATTACAGTATTAGCTTTGCTGTGCAGGTAAGATGTTTCTTTTCCAACAGACAGGAAGGTAATAACTGAACTAAAGTTAAAAAAAAAATTAAACCTCTGAGAAAAACGTAGATTTATTTAAACAACTTTCATCAGTTTTCCTTCGTAAAGATAAAAAATAAAAATATAATAACTAGAGAAGTGTCTCAGAGGTGGTTTCAGGGTTCTGGCTCTTCAGCTGTTAATCTGAGGGATTATGTCCTAAATGTCAGGAGTCATAATCTGTCAGTCAGCCACGCCCCCATGTTCAGTTTCAGGCTCCTCCTCCACGTCGCACCTGTCAGGTTTATTTCCTCATCTCCTCCTTCCGTCTGTCTCCATCTCTCCCCTCCTGTCTGCAGTGTTAATTTTGTCGACTAATTATTTTCGTCGACTAAATGTTTTCATTGATTTGTCGACTAAAATTAGACTAAAACAAAAAAAATTCTGATGACTAAGTAATGACTAAAACTAAATGATGTTTTAGTCACATGACTAAGACTAAAACTAAATTAAAAATAGCTGTCAAAATTAACACTGGATTCAAGTATTGCTTGTAGTTTTACTGTTAAAAGCAAGGTTAGACAAATAATGTTTGAAAAAAGTTTTATTTGTTGTTGTATGTATTGCATATTAATATTAATATTATGGTTAAAACATTGTTTTGTTTTAGTAACTACAGAGAATTGATGAAAAGTTTTTACTATGTATAACTTAGTCGACTTAATTGACTGTAGATTTAGTCGACTAAATGTTTTCATTGATTTGTCAACTAAAATTAGACTAAAACAAAAAAAATTCTGATGACTAAGTAATGACTAAAACTAAATGATGTTTTAGTCACATGACTAAGACTAAAACTAAATTAAAAATAGCTGTCAAAATTAACACTGCCTGTCTGTCTCCATCTCTCCCCTCTTGTCTCTCTCCATCTCCCCTCCCGCCTGTCTCCATCTCTCCTCCGTCTCATCTCTCTTCCTCTGGAGTCTCGGTGCATTAAGATAAGAGGCTCTCAGAGCCCCCCTCCCCCCTCACCCCTCTCCCCAGGCTCAGGAGCTCTCTGGTCCAGTTTCCTCTCAGACAGAGGGCTCACAGATCAAGTGTTCATCATGAAGGACTGGAGATCCGAGCCGTCCCATTAGAACCTGTCTGGTTCTGTTGGGCCTCTGCAGGCCAGAGGAACATGAGGCGAGCGGCTCACAGGTCCAGTTGGAGTTATGTTTTAAAGACAATTTAAATGTTCTGAACACAAAACACTCCCAGAAGACGAAAGGACAAAGCTTTAGTTTCCATGGCCAGTGTGTGAATCCAGGAGGAACAGGAGACCTATCAAGCTTCAGATGTTCTTCAGTCTAAAGGTTGGTGGTTGAGACTTCGCTCATCTCAGGACACTTTGGACCAGAAACACATCTGAACCCCAACAAAGACAACATCCAGGCCAAGAAGCATTTCTGGAGCCTTGATGGAGACGAGAACATTTTAAAGCCTCATTCAGCAGCAGAACCATCGTCGGCCCAGTAGAGGTCCATTCATCTCCAAACACAGCAGAGCTGCACATCTGTCTTTAATCCCCACAGATAGAAGAGCTGCATGTAGAGACGTGCCCCGGCCGGCTCCGTCCAGGAGCATCCAGCCATCACACCAAACATCTGGAGCAGAAGCACGAAGCAGCTGCAGAGCTGGTCAGCAGGTGTGGGTTTTAATTCCCACTGACCTGAATTCCTGCTGCATGTCTGGAAACCGTTTGGCTTGTGCTGCTGCTGTGATTCAAACAAAGCGCCTCTTGTTCCACGCTGAGCTGAATGCCCCCCACCTCACACACACGCTCGATTATTTGTGTTGTTTCACATGGTGCAGCGCGGTGCGGTCCAGTCCGGGTCAGGTCTGTAGAGCCGCCTCCTTTACTTCAGAACTAAAACCAGTTTATGATGAGAAGGAGACAAAGTTTTTTCCTGATAATATGAAGGCAGCAAAGATTGTCTTTATTTTCAAAAGTGGTGATAAGTCTGTATTCAATAATTATAGACCAATATCTTTATCGCCACAATTTTCTAAAATTCTTGAAAAATTATTTGTGATTAGATTAGACAAATTTCTTGATGATCATAACATTTTAACTAACAGTCAATATGGTTTTAGATCTAAAAATTCTACTTCTATGGCTCTTATGGAATTGACAGAACAAATTTCCACTGCTGTTGATCAAAAGCAACACTGTGTGGGTTTATTTGTTGATCTAAAGAAAGCGTTTGATACAGTTGATCACACTATTCTCCTCGAGAAGTTAAATAAATATGGTATTAGGACTGACCTTGAAATGTGTCTACTTGGAGGACAGAAGTCAGTTTGTACAGATAGACAATACAAGATCAAACCTCAGCAGAATCACATGTAGAGTCCCACAAGGCTCTATACTAGGACCTAAGCTGTTCATTTTGTATGTAAATGATTTGGCAAAGGTGTCTGGTATTCTAAGGTGTGTTCTTTTTGCTGATGATACCACCTTCTTTTTTTGGTAATGATTTGGAACAAATGTTTGAGCCGTTATAAAAGGAGATCTTAATATTACAAACTTGGTTTAGGTTAAATAAGTTATCATTAAATTTAGATAAAACTAACTATATGTTATTTAGCACAAAAAAAAGGATACGTTTTCTATCAAAATTGATGGTGTTGAACTAAGTAGAGTGGATGAGGTGAAGTTTTTGGGTGTAATTGTTGATGAGAGATTGTCGTGGAAACAGCATATAATTTCTGTTAAAACTAGGTTATCTAAATCTATTGCTGTATTGTATAAATTAAAGGACTTGATAAAGCTCTTTATTTGCTATATAACTCAATTTTTGTTCCACATTTAATTTATTGTGTGGAGGTTTGGGGTAAAGCCTGTACAACCATAACAAGTTATAGCGGTTGGGTCAAACCATGTACATAAAGTTTTGCACAATCTCCTGTGATGATGGGAGGTGTCAGTTCTTGGAAAAGGTGTTAAGGATGACCCTCAGCTACTACCACACACACCAAGTTTGACCTCAGGTTGTAAAATTGTCCCATTGAAGCTGCTGTTACCAACAAAACCTGAGAATCACACACACAAGCACTAGGAGACGCGAGGGGAAGAAACACACAATGCTCACCCGAAGAGGAATGAGAGGCCAATGAGGGGAGGGGCTGCAGCTGTGAGGACAGGTGGGGAGGGGGCGTGGCAAGGTGATGGGGGAGAAGTGGCTCAGAGGAAGCAAAACAACGAACAGAAGAAACAGAAACACCAAAACTGTCACAAAACACACACGTTGTGGTTAAATGAGTCCCATGAGTCTGCCAGCACGAGGTGTTCAACACCTGAGACACCTCGTGAGGGGTTCCTCAGGGGACTGTCCTCTCACCGTGTCTGTTCACCCTCTGACTTCAGGTACAACTCATTCCTGCATCTGCAGAAGTTCTGGATGACTCTGTCACTGTGGGCTGCATCACTGGTGACCAGGAGAATACAGAGGTGTGGTGGACGGAACCACCTGCAGCTCAACGTTGGAAAAACTAAAGAGTTGCAGGTGGACTACAGGAAGAAGACCCCCCACCCCACCACCACCACCACCAGCACCATCAACATCAAGGGTACTAAGGTGGACACCGTGGACTGCTACAAGTACCTGGGGGTTCACCTAGACATTAAACTGGACTGGACAGCTAACACAAACACCTCTACAGGAAAGGACAGAGTCACCTTTTTCTTCTGAGGAGACTCTGGTCCTTAAACATCTGCAGGACCATGCTGCAGATGTTTTACCACATGGTCTCTGCAGGACCATGCTGCAGATGTTTTACCACATGGTCTCTGCAGGACCATGCTGCAGATGTTTTACCACTTGTTGGTCTTTAGAACCATGCTGCAGATGTTTTACCACTCAGTGGTCTCTGCAGGACCATGCTGCAGATGTTTTACCACTCAGTGGTCTCTGCAGGACCATGCTGCAGATGTTTTACCACTCAGTGGTCTCTGCAGGACCATGCTGCAGATGTTTTACCACTCAGTGGTCTCTGCAGGACCATGCTGCAGATGTTTTACCACTCAGTGGTCTCTGCAGGACCATGCTGCAGATGTTTTACCACTCGGTGGTCTCTGCAGGACCATGCTGCAGATGTTTTACCACTCAGTGGTCTCTGCAGGACCATGCTGCAGATGTTTTACCACTCGGTGGTCTCTGCAGGACCATGCTGCAGATGTTTTACCACTCTGTGGTCTCTGCAGGACCATGCTGCAGATGTTTTACCACTCGGTGGTCTCTGCAGGACCATGCTGCAGATGTTTTACCACTCGGTGGTCTCTGCAGGACCATGCTGCAGATGTTTTACCACTCGGTGGTCTCTGCAGGACCATGCTGCAGATGTTTTACCACTCGGTGGTCTCTGCAGGACCATGCTGCAGATGTTTTACCACTCTGTGGTCTCTGCAGGACCATGCTGCAGATGTTTTACCACTCGGTGGTCTCTGCAGGACCATGCTGCAGATGTTTTACCACTCAGTGGTCTCTGCAGGACCATGCTGCAGATGTTTTACCACTCGGTGGTCTCTGCAGGACCATGCTGCAGATGTTTTACCACTCGGTGGTCTCTGCAGGACCATGCTGCAGATGTTTTACCACTCTTTGGTCTCTGCAGGACCATGCTGCAGATGTTTTACCACTTGGTGGTCTTTGAAGGACCATGCTGCAGATGTTTTACCACTTGGTGGTCTTTGAAGGACCATGCTGCAGATGTTTTACCACTCAGTGGTCTCCAACATCATCTTCTACGCTGTGGTGTGGTGTGATGGTGCAGCAGAGTGAAGAAAGCTGATGCCAACAGACTCTATAAGCTCATGGAAAGAGCTGGCAGTGGACCTGCAGTCTCTGACAGAAGATGCTGAGGAACTTGCTCCAGATCCTGAACAACACTCCCTCCCACCTAAATCATGCATGTTAAGCCCGAGATACACTCGAGCGTCCTCACGATACGCCTATACGCAGCGTACGTACGCTGTGGCAAAAGCGTAGCCCCTCAGGGCACGTACGCGCAAAAGTATTTTTTTACTACGCATACGCGATGCGCGGTGTCTGAACATAAACTTCCCCGGCGCCGGACTGTTTTGTATGTTACACAAATTAAATAAATTCCCCTTCTTTATCGCTGATCGGGCCTTTTCTTTTGTTTTTTTGCCTAAAGTCAAGTAACCGCTTCTTCCTCCGTTCACTCGATGATTGAAATGAATGAATTCAGGTCCTACCTGGGTGCGGCGATGTTTTAAATATCCCTGGTGGGCTGTGTGCTGCAGGAAAAGCACTCCCTGTTATTATTTTTATTTCTGAGAGAACTTTTTACAACATATATAGTAGAAACACCGCATGAACACCGCCGCGGTCTTCAAGGCGCTACATGAGCTGGCTGTCAATCATTTCAGTAGGCGTGTCAGCAAGTAACCAATCAGCGAGCTCAGTTGAGTCCCCTCCGTGTGCAGCTGCTCATATTACAACAAGGAGAACGCGAGCGTTTGAAAGCTGATAGTTTCTGACATATGCTGAAGCATATCAG
>JBBPBX010061654.1:0-21056 GCA_038048925.1 Garcialebias charrua | reverse complement strand
CACAAGTAATATTCACATCGAGGGGTATGAATTATATCATATGAACAGAAATAATAAAAGAGGTGGTGGAGTCGCTCTATTTGTCAATAATGAAATAAAATGTAAATTAAATAGTGAAATGTCAATAATAGTTGATAATATTATGGAAATGATAACAATAGAAATAATAAACAAAAACGATAAAAACATAATAATAAGTTGTGTATATAGATCACCAGGAGCAAATATAGAAATATTCACTGATAAAATCTTGGAGCTAATGGAGAAGAGTTTTAATAAAAAAGTTTTTTTGTGTGGAGACTTTAACATTGATATGGGAAATAAAACAGATTCAAATAACATCAGCACATTTATAAACTCAATGTACAGTTTAAATATGTATCCATTGATATCAAAGCCAACAAGAATTACAACTCATAGTGCCACAATAATTGATAATATTTTCACAAATATAACAAATGGGGATGTGATAGGTGGTATCTTAACGACCGACTTAAGTGATCATTTACCAGTTTTCACAATCTATAAAAATGATCAAAGCATCACAAAAGCAGTTACAACGAAGAAAAAGATCATAAACACGTCAAAAAAAGTTTTGGAAAAATTAAAAGAGGATCTAGATAAACAAGACTGGAATGAAGTGTATGTTGATGATGTGAACAGAGCATATGATGAGTTTATGAATATCTTGGAAGCTCTGTATGAAAAAAATTGTGTGCAAACAAATTACACAAAGAGAAATATGGTTGACCAACCATGGATGACAAAAGGGTTGAGAAATGCTTGTAAAAAAAAAAGAACTATTTGTATTCATGTTTCTTGAAATTGCGAAGTCAGAGCGCTGAAGAAAAATATAAAAAGTATAAAAATAAATTAGTAGGGATTATAAGGAAACATAAGAAAGAATATTATAGTAAATTATTAGATAAAAGTAATGGTGATATGAAAGCAACATGGCGAGTAATGAATAGTGTTCTGAAGAATCATAAAGCAAAAACTGGTATTTCAAAATATTTTGTAAAAGACAACGATGAAATTCATGATGAAAATGAAATTGTAAATGGATTTAATCAATATTTTGTGAATGTTGGATCAAGCCTTGCAGCTAAAATACCAAAAGTAGATAATAATGTGATCCATTCAATTACAGGTTGTGCAAATAGTATTTTTCTAAATGGAACTAACAAAGAGGAAATAATGAATGTAGTAAAAAATCTTACAGACAAGAGATCAAAAGACTGGGTGGACATGGATATGATGTTTGTAAAGGACATAATGAGCCATGTTATTGAGCCGTTTACATATATATGTAATTTATCATTTTCAACAGGAATATTTCCAGATAATATGAAAGTAGCTAAGGTAGTTCCTCTTTTTAAAAATGGTGATAAATGTGTGTTCAACAATTATAGACCTATATCCTTGTTACCACAGTTTTCAAAAATTCTTGAAAAACTATTTGTGAACAGACTAGATCAATTTATAGATAAACAAAATATTCTAAGCAACAGTCAGTATGGGTTTAGAGCAAAAAACTCTACATCAATGGCTCTCATGGAATTAATGGAACAAATAACTACTGCTGTCGATCAAAAACAATATTGTATCAGTATTTTTGTTGATTTAAAAAAAGCATTTGATACTATTGATCACACCATTCTCCTTGAAAAATTGAACAAATATGGTATTAGAGGACCAGCATTACAGTGGGTATCTAGCTACTTGAAAGATAGGAAACAATTTGTACAAATAAATGATGTAAGATCTGACCTCTGTAATATCACATGTGGAGTTCCCCAAGGCTCTGTACTTGGACCAAAGCTATTTATTTTATATGTGAATGACTTGGTAAATGTGTCAGGACTCCTTAAATGTGTACTTTTTGCTGATGATACCACATTTTTCTGTTTAGGTGAAGATATAGAACAAATGTTGGAATTGATAAAGACAGAATTTGTCAAGATACAAACTTGGTTTAAAATAAATAAATTATCATTAAATCTAGAAAAAACTAATTACATGATATTCAGTAATAAAAAGAAAACTGTTGATGTTCCACTCAAAATTGAGGGTGTTGAGATTTGTAGAGTGAATGAGGTGAAGTTTTTGGGTGTCATTATTGATGACAAACTGACATGGAAACAACACATAAATTCTGTAAGAATAAAAATAGCTAAATCGATTGCAGTACTGTACAAAGTCAGAGACCTATTGAATGATAAAGCTCTGTATTTGTTGTATAACACAATCATTGTTCCACACTTAATCTATTGTATTGATGTTTGGGGGAAAGCGTGTAAAACAATCACAAAGCCTATTTTTGTATTACAGAAAAGAGCTGTAAGAATTATCACTAGAAAACATTACCGTCATCCATCAAGTACATTATTTTATCAACTGAAGTTATTGAAGTTCCATGATTTGGTAGACTATAATATTTTATCAGTTATGTATAGGGCTCAAAATAATGCATTACCTTTAAATATCCAAATGCATTTTGTTAAAAGACAAAGTTGTTATAATCTTAAGGGGACAGAGATGTTTGTAAAACCACAATTCAGAACTAGTTTGAAGGGACGTTCTACCTCAATCCAGGGAATTAGATTATGGAATGGCTTGGAGAATGTAGTTAAAAATGCCAAGTCAATGTTTACATTTAAGAAAATGATCAAAACGAATGTGTTAAAAAATATATATGAAATAGCGTAATGTGTATTGTATTAGTTAGAAAATTAGAAAGAGTTAGTCATTTTGTACTGTTGGTTGAAGATTATTATTGTTTAATCTGATTGTTGGAAAAAAGGGGCAGATATAATAAGATTTATTCTTCTTTCTGCTACCTTTCATTTTTTATATTTTGTACATTATCATTTATGGGATTGTCTTGTATTGTTTCTTTTGTAAAAAATGAACAAATTTAATAAACATAAACATAAACATAAGCTACATCATAAGTACAACATAAGTGTAATACACAAACACACTAAGCTACATCATATATATCCAAAAAAGCTAAGTCTGGTCCTCTGGACATTCAAAAAACAAAACAAAGCAAAAAAAAAAACTGTAGAAACGTTTCGTCTTTCGTCCGAAAGACTTCCTCAGTCTGAGAAGCTGTGTTCAGCTCAGTCTTATAAATAGCACCCTCCCACAGTGGATCAACCAGTTGGCTGATGACAGCCGAAACCAGCTGCTCACATGATCAAGGAGGACCATCAGCCTGACGATGGATCGTTAACACCCTGATGGTTGTTTGCTATTCACAGAGGGCTGAGTGATACTAGCAATAACAGCATTGTAAGTGGGGGACAGTTGAACCCGGAGGCCTCCACCTCTGTTTAATGATGGACGGTTTCTTTTCACAAAGATGGCCTCCTTTACTCCTCTCTCAAACCATTGTTCCTCTCTATCAAGGATGTGAACATCTTCATCCCTGAAAGAGTGACCGCTGGCCTGGAGATGAGTGTAGACCGCAGAGTCCTGACCTGATGATGTTGATCTTCTGTGCTGGGCCATCCTTTTGGCCAGTGGCTGTTTAGTTTCCCCGATGTAAGACTGATCACAGCCCTCCTGACACTGAACAGCATACACAATATTACTCTGTTTGTGCCGGGGGACTGGATCTTTGGGATGAACCAGTCTTTGTCGTAATGTATTTTGGGGTTTAAAAGCCACTGGGACGTTGTGTTTAGAAAATAAACGTCTCAATGTCTCTGAAACTCCCGCAACATACGGAATGACCACTGGTCTGGGTCTGGGTTCCTTCTTTTCACCTGATGGCTGGCTGGAGTCCTGTTTGGGTTTCTTCTCTGCTTTCAGGAAGGCCCAGTTAGGATATCCACATTTCTCTAGAGCCTGTTTTGTGTGTGATTTCTCCTTCTGTCTGGCTGCTGAGTTAGTGGGGACGCTGTCTGCTCTGTGGTACAGAGTCCTGATGACTCCTAACTTGTGCTCCAGAGGGTGATGGGAGTCAAACTGTAAATACTGGTCTGTGTGTGTGGGTTTGCGGTACACCTCAGTTTGCAAATTTCCTCTATCAGAAACTGAGACCTCACAGTCCAAGAAAGCCAACCTGCCATTTTTTACATCTTCTCGTGTGAACTTGATATATTTATCCACAGAGTTGATGTGATCAGTGAAATGTTGGACTTCCTGAGATTTAATTTTAACCCAGGTGTCGTCAACATACCTGAACCAATGACTTGGTGGTCTCCCTGAAAAGGATGTCAAAGCTCTCTTTTCTACCTCCTCCATGTACAGGTTGGCAACAATAGGAGAAACTGGAGACCCCATAGCACACCCATGTTTCTGCCTATAATATTGCTCCCCATATGTGAAGTAGGTTGACTGCAGGCACAGTTTCAAGAGTTGACACAGTTGTTCTGTGGAAAGTGTGGTCCTGTTGCTAGAGCCTGTTTTGTGTGTGATTTCTCCTAGGAAGAGGGCGGACTACAGGAACCACTTGCGATTCAACCTTAGATGCAGACAAAGTGGCATAATTCCCAAGAGCCTGGAACTGAAATCGTCGGTCAACGGGCACCGGGCAAGCAAGATCCTTCAGAAGGCACAGACGCAGCTGCTGAATGAACGGGTGAGACAGACCAATTTTACTATTGAGACCTTGAAGGCCAAAGAAGAGCACATTAAACAAAAACTAACAACGTTCCTAGATCAGACCACACTTCAGCAAGTGATGGACTGTACAGATCAGGCACGCTTAGCACAGCATGTCAAGTCCAAGACTCGACAACAAAACAAATTTAACTTACTGATAACTCGTCAACACCATCACAATTCTAATAACAACACATTCAGTGTAGGACAACACTCCACTACACAGCTACATGCCAGGGAGACAGAAAATTGGGTGAAGAATTTATCTGACAGACAGCTCACCCAGCCGGAGACAGAGATTCTTGCCAGGGGACTAAACTTTGCAGTGGCACCAAGTAGAGTTCCGTTGGTAGAGATGATCACAGCCACTGAGTCAGCCATCCGTAACAACAAAATTAAAGATTTTGAAGCCGAACAACTCAGAGTCAAAGTTTCAGCCTGTCTCAGTAATGCCAAACCACCACCTTCCAACATCAGTAGAGAAGAGAGGGATGCACTCACCACTCTTAGCAAAGACAAAAACATCATAATTCTCCCAGCAGACAAAGGAAGGTGCACAGTGATTTTGAACCAGAAAGACTATCATGAGAAAGTTATGTCACTCCTTAGTGACTTAACCACTTATGAACCGCTGAAAAGAGATCCAGGAAGTGGTTACAAGAAGAAGTTGATAGATTGCCTGAAAATTTTGAAGCAGGACAAGGCTATTGACAATATTCTGTACCACAGACTGTACCCAGGGGAGGCCACGCCAAGTCTGTATGGTTTACCCAAAATCCACAAACAGGGTGTACCTTTAAGACCAATTGTTAGCATGATTAACTCGGTCACTTACAATGTTTCCAAATATCTGGCATCTGTACTCATCCCTTTAGTTGGCAGCTCAGAACACCACATACAGAACACCATGGACTTTGTGGATAAGGTGAGGGATGTCATCATGGAGACTGATGAAACAATGGTCTCTTTTGATGTCACATCACTCTTTACGTGCATTCCTGTTGATGAAGCAGTAGAGGTGGTCTGTTTAAGGTTAAAATCAGACACCACTCTGAGCAACAGGAATTCATAACACCGACTGTAGAGTTCATCTTTTTCAAGAATGACCGCCTCATGTTGTTCATGAGTCCTGAGATTTTTACGTACTGACTCCTCGTATAACTTTAAAGTATGTTTTTCGCTTCGTATGATTTCCTCACGTGAATCATTTGCCTCCTGTAAACGTTGTTTCAAACTTTCAATCTCAGCCTGTTTTTGTTTGCAAACCTGTTGATCTGCAACGTCCATCTGAGACTGTTTTAGTGACTGAACCTCCACCTGCAGCTTTTCAGCTTCAGTTCGAGCTAGTTGTAAATCAATATTGAAAGCCGACTTATCCGCCTTGCGTGCTCTTTGTTCACGCTTCAGATCATGCTCTAGACCTGAAGTCTCTCTGACTTCCTGGTCCAACCTGGCCTTTAGTAATAGGGCCAGCTTTGCTAAGCGCCCAATACTGTACTGACCTTTTTTGCTTCCTTTTTTGAGCCACTGCTTGCCACTGTTTTCAGCTCTGAGTTTAATGTTGATGGATTCATTTCAGGTACCTTTTTACCATAATCTGTGAATATTTTTGTAAACTGCCCTAAAATCCCATCAATCCAGTCTGGCTTATGTTTTTCAGGCTTTTGGCCCAGACCTTGAGGATCTGGTTCCACTGGCTCTGGATCTGACTCTGGATCTGACTCAGGATCCAATTCTGGATCTGATTCAGGATCTGATTCAGGATCCAACTCTGGATCTGATTCTGAATCTGTGACCAGATCCATCAGACTAGGATCCTTATCCTCTTCTTCTTTTTCTGCAATCGTTTTGTTTTGATTTTGTTTGAATCAATAAGATGGTATTTATTTTAGTGTATGCAAATAAATGTTTTCTTAGCGGTGAGTTATTTAACTAAAACAGCTTTCTGGTTTTATTCTTGTAATCTATAAACAAGTCCTTTATTCATTTAGTACCTTTTTTATTTATTTTAGGTTTTAGCTTCAATGAAAAATGTTGTAAGTAACCACGCTAAATTTTTCTGTCTTTCACTCAAACGCCTTTTTAAAGATTACAAATAAATGCAATGTTCACACTAAAATGTTAGCAGATCCTGTTTTATCTGGAGAGAAAACCATACTTTTGTTTGTTATTTTAAACTCTTTTGTATTTAAAATAAGCAAAAATTTTCGTCTGTACAGAATAATTTTAAAGATGGCATTTCACCATAAAAATGCTGACTTTTTATGATGTTTTGAGAAAACTTTTAATGAAACCTCCGTTCGTCTTGTGAGTGTAAGCTGCCTGTCACTCAAAGTGCAGCACCTGGAAATGACGACAAAAAATAGGCGGGTCGACGTAGCGCGTCACCAGCTTCCGTACTTGAGCGAGGCGGAGCTTGCTACACTGATACGTGACATCAACCAATCAATCACAGTGCTTGTAGTTCTATTCTCCAGCATTCATGGTTAATGTAGTTTTCTTACCTTCGACCAATGCATTGCCAGAAATGACGACAAAGTGGGCTGGTCGCAACGGCGTGCGTCCCCACTTCAGCGAATCAGCGCTCGCTACGAGAGTGATTGACAGCTCACAGCTCTCTTTTATCCAATCACAGCTCATAAACAACATGTAAAGACACGTAGCCTCTAACGCTAGCTTGACACCACTCAACACAACTTTATAGACTCTTTCACAACTCAAACGCTTCAAATTAACTTTCCAAAATTCTGGAACGTGGCAATCACATTTAAAACAGGCACAACTTAGCTACGCTCAGTAACCAGCACTTCACTGTAACACGACACGGACTCTCTCGGAGCCGCGTTCAAGGTCGGTTCCGTCCACTTTAAAGGAGCAGAACTCGGGTTTCACGAACCACTATCCGACACATTTCAACAGTAATATGCTTCTTTTGACCTGCTCTAAAATGTTAAAATACCAGCATAACAATCTTGTAGATGTTAATAATAGCTTTTCATGCACAATGACTCGGCGGTCATTTTGCTGTGAGATTGCCTCAGCTTATGCACAACGTAATCTGGACCGGGTCTTATCAGAACCACCAAACACATGCCACACAGCCTGACAAATACCCACCAAACTACTTATAGCGTTTAAAAAATTGAACAAATAACAATTTCAGCTTCAAATGATAAAAACATGCAGAATCTGCCTGTCTTGAACACTTCCAGCCAAAATTATTATCCTCAGAGTTTAAAACTTGGAATAATCATGCCAACATAACATTTCAAGTTCATGAGAGATCACAGATCTATCAATAAACTTTCAGAAAACACGTACGGCCACCAGACGAAGTAAACATGAGGGTAACCACCATATTGTGTCTTTAAACACGTACGGTGCCACCCAGATGTAAAGGATTTTAGGGGGGGTCAGTATTAAGCTGACCTGTTTATCCTTAATTAATTTACTTATTCAGATTGAATAGTAATTTCACGGATTCTTTTCTTTTTCAGTTTACCCAATATTTCTGTGATCTTTATGATGGATAAATAAATAAAGCCATTAAGTGACAGAGACGTTAACTTAGTTTGGTATGTCAAAGACACTACCATTTATTTAAAATAAATCAACTAAATTAACACCATTACACTTGATTGACATGATTTCACTTTCTTGCAATTTAATACGTCAGCACATTTAAATTGTAACAACAGACATAAATACAGGTTGTCAATATAGTACTTAGTCTGTGGCTCTTTAGCTTAAATATAGTTACCAGATAGATTGAGAGGGATAAGGAAATAGGAGGAGAGATGGAGAGATGTTTAAAGGAAATTGTCTTGAGCATGTTACCAGAAGTGACACTTCCCATCAGATTTCTGCTGAAATCCAGGTACGTTTGTAAACGCTGACTCATTACCTTTACAACGACCAGTCTGATAAAGAGATGGCACCAGCCTTTCAGATGCACAGAGTCCTTCAGGCCCAGTACGTCCGAACTGGTTGTTTACTTTCAACGTCTCCTGGGTTCCGCTTGGATCATCAGAAAATGTGTCAGCTCCTGGTTGACTTCAAGATAACTTATTCCAGAAAGGAATTTAATTCAAAGTTCTGAGCTTGTACGCTCGGTTCGAAGTGGACTGATAACAAGCATGTTATCAGCCTTTACTGAAGACGAAGGTCCTTAGCTCTTGACCAAACGTCCCACAGCTTGAAGAGAAAGTTCACATCTCTCCTTCCTCACAGGAACTAACTGTTTCAGGAAAACTTAGAACCCTTAGTAGAAGCTCTGAGATGAGAGAGACTTGTCTCTTCCCCATTGGTCCAAAAAGAACCAGTCGAGCAGTTCACTTGTTATCACGATTCAAGGTGAAATTCAGAGCAGAGTGAAAATGTTTTGGAAAAGACAGAGAGTACTGGAGTCATTCTCATGAAAACAACGGATTAACTGTCTTCTGCCTTTCTAAACAAAACGGCCGGGTCTCTTTGACCTGAGCCTTCAATTTTCACACAGCAGTGGACACAGTGATGTTTCACATTACAGAATAACACAGCCTAAAAGCACACATCATGAAAATGACAAAATGTTATTCTTTTGATTACATTAGAATAAAATTAAAGAAGCCAATAGTCTCTTTTGGTGACTATGTTCTCAGATTACAACTAATGGAATAATTTGTAGTAAATGTCTTGCTTTACTGAGAGGTCAGTAAAGGTCATCTCTGGAACAGTTCAAAAATACAAAGGTGTATCAGAGTGGGCACGGTCATGCCCACTACATCTGAGAGATTTTTTTACCATTTTCATAATTTCCTCTTTGTTAGTTCCATTAAGAAAAATACTGTTGGTGCAACTTTTAATTGAATGACACACATTATTATCTACTTTTGGTATTTTAGCTGCAAGGCTTGATCCAATATTTACAAAATATTGATTAAATTCATTTACGATATCATTCTCATCATGTATTTCTTTGTCATCTTTCACAAAATATTTTGCAATGTTCGTTTTCGCTTTATGACTTTTTAGAACATCATTTATAACTCGCCATGTTGTTTTAGTGTCACCATTACTCTTGTTTAATAAATCACTATAGTATTCTTTCTTGCATTTTCTTATAATCATTACCAATTTATTTTTATATTTTTTATATTTTTCTTCAGCTTGTTGTGTTCTCGTTTTTAAGAAACATGAATACAAGTAATTTTTTTTACAAGCATTTCTCAACCCTTTAGTCATCCAAGGTTGGTCGACAATATTTCTTTTTCTACGATTTCTTTGCACACAATTCTTTTCATATAGAGCTTCTAAAATATTCATAAATTCATCATATGATCTGTTAACATCATCAATATACACATCCTTCCGGTTTTGCTTCTGTAAATCATCTTTTAATTGATCCATAGCTTTTTTTAATATGTTTATTATTTTTTTCTTAATTGTAACTTCTTTTGTAATGTTTTGATCATTTCTGTAGATAGTGAAAACTGGTAAATGATCACTTAAATCAGTTGTTAAGATACCACCTGTCACATCCCCATTTGTTATATTTGTGAAAATGTTGTCAATTATCGTAGCACTATGAGTTGTAATTCTTGTTGGTTTTGATATTAACGGATAAAGATTTAAACTATACATTGAATTTAGAAATGTGCTGATGTTATTTGAATCTGTTTTATTTCCCAGGTCAATATTAAAGTCTCCACACAAGAAAACTTTTTTATTTAAACTCTTTTCCAATAGTTGTATGATTTTATCGGTGAATATTTCTATATTTGATCCTGGTGATCGATATACACAAACCCATTTAAAAAAATCACCAGCCGCCACTGTCTAAACCCATACTGACTGCTACTTAAAATATTTTGTTTATCAATAAATTGATCCAATCTGGTCACAAATAGTTTTTCTAGAATTTTTGAGAACTGTGGTAACAAGGATATTGGCCTATAATTATTGAATACACATTTATCACCATTTTTAAAAAGAGGAATTACCTTTGCTACTTTCATGTTATCTGGAAATATTCCTGTTGAAAAAGATAAATTGCATATATATGTAAACGGTTCAATAACATAACTCATTATTTCTTTTACGAACATCATATCCATGTCCACCCAGTCTTTTGATCTCTTGTCTGAGAGATTTTTTACCATTTTCATAATTTCCTCTTTGTTAGTTCCATTAAGAAAAATACTGTTGGTGCAACTTTTAATTGAATGACACACATTATTATCTACTTTTGGTATTTTAGCTGCAAGGCTTGATCCAATATTTACAAAATATTGATTAAATTCATTTACGATATCATTCTCATCATGTATTTCTTTGTCATCTTTCACAAAATATTTTGCAATGTTCGTTTTCGCTTTATGACTTTTTAGAACATCATTTATAACTCGCCATGTTGTTTTAGTGTCACCATTACTCTTGTTTAATAAATCACTATAGTATTCTTTCTTGCATTTTCTTATAATCATTACCAATTTATTTTTATATTTTTTATATTTTTCTTCAGCTTGTTGTGTTCTCGTTTTTAAGAAACATGAATACAAGTAATTTTTTTACAAGCATTTCTCAACCCTTTAGTCATCCAAGGTTGGTCAACAATATTTCTTTTTCTACGATTTCTTTGCACACAATTCTTTTCATACAGAGCTTCTAAAATATTCATAAATTCATCATATGATCTGTTAACATCATCAATATACACGTCCTTCCAGTTTTGTTTCTGTAAATCATTTTTTAATTGATCCATAGCTTTTTTTGATGTGTTTATTATTTTTTTCTTAATTGTAACTTCTTTTGTAATGTTTTGATCATTTCTGTAGATAGTGAAAACTGGTAAATGATCACTTAAATCAGTTGTTAAGATACCACCTGTCATATCCCCATTTGTTATATTTGTGAAAATGTTGTCAATTATCGTAGCACTATGAGTTGTAATTCTTGTTGGTTTTGATATTAACGGATAAAGATTTAAACTATACATTGAATTTAGAAATGTGCTGATGTTATTTGAATCTGTTTTATTTCCCAGGTCAATATTAAAGTCTCCACACAAGAAAACTTTTTTATTTAAACTCTTTTCCAATAGTTGTATGATTTTATCGGTGAATATTTCTATATTTGATCCTGGTGATCGATATACACAACTTATGGATATGTTTTTAGCATTTTCGTTTAATATTTCTATTGTTATTATTTCCATAAGATTGTCAACAATTATTGACATTTCATTAATTATTCTACACTTTATTTCATTTTTGACAAATAGAGCTACTCCACCACCTTTTTTATTGTTTCTGTTTAAATGATATAATTCATATCCTTCGATGTGAACATTATTTTTGTTTTCATCATTAAGCCATGTCTCTGACAGTGCTATTAATGTAAAAGTTCTGTTTAACTGTTTTAAATAATCTGTTATTTTGGATATATTTGCATTTATACTTCTACTATTGATGTGAATAATAGAGAGATCTCCATTTGTTATATTGATGTCATTAAACTGTTCTTCATTATAGTATTCACAGTCTTTTATAGCAGGATAAAAATTTGCATCAACCACATCTTCAACATTGTATATTTTAAACTCTGAGTCTTCGTTTGTTGTTGTCATGTTTTAATGTATTTGTTTGTTTGTTCATTTTTGTCAATTTTTGTGTATGAACATGTGATAGTGATTGGTGATTTGTCATTTTTGAGCTCATCTAAATGTGTCTAAGTCTTTCAGATCTTTTATTATTTTAGCTTGAGAACTTTCATGTACTTTGATCCATATGTTTCCGTTTCTTGTCCAAGTTTTTGTTATTTTTTTGTCCTTTTTCAACAACCTTGCTTCATGTGCAATGTTTGCGTTTTTTTTTTAGTTAGGTGTTCATTCATGTAGACATTAGTGTTTATGAGTTTCTTTGACTGCATCATTACCCTTTCTTTGTTTCCTTCCAATGACACTGACGAGTCACGACTACTGATGGTTTATGTTTGTTAGCTCTATTGGGCAGTGTGTAACAGGTGGAAATGTCATCATGTTTAATGTTAATGCCTTTGTCACTTAAGAAAGTGACTACCTGATTCTCTAGAGACTGCAGTTGTTCTGGTCACATCAACATCAAGTAACAAGTAAAAACATCCACTCTCCACTTTACATCAGAAACGAAGCAGTTAAGAGGGTTACAAAATTCAAATTTCTGGGCATGACAATGACGGAGAACCTGACCGGGGGTACCAACAGTACCTCAGCCATCGGAAAGGCCCAGCAGCATATTTTCTTTCTGAGGAAAATTAAATGGGCCAAAATTCCTCAGCAGCTTATGATCCACTTCTACTGTGCTATTGGAAGTGTATTAACCTATGGATTCCTAGTGTGGTTCTTCTGCTGCACTAAGGCGGATCAGCAGGCTCTCCAGCGGGTGGTTAAAACAGCTGGGAAGATCATCGGGATTACTCTCTCTGAGATCGGAACTACAGTATCTGTGCAACTCGCTGTCTGAGACGAGTCAACAACATCCTGCAGGACAGGTACTATCCTGCACATGGCCTATTCCATCTGCTACCCTCGGGCAGAAGGTACCTGTCTATAGGTGTCAGAACCACCAGAATGGCTCAAAGTCTGTGCCCACAGGCTGTGAGATTGTTAAACGAACAGAATTCCTCTTAGACACCGCCCATTATCCTTACATCTCAAATCTCATCCTGACAATAACTGTGTTTTCACATTAAAACATTTCACACATCTGCACCTGACCTGTTTAGAACTTAATTTTTTATTTCTTGTGTGATTTCTTGTGTATGCTCCTTAGTACTGAAACTCTGGCTCAACAATTTCCTGTAGGATCAATAAAGTTCTATCTATTGCATTGTTGCAGCAACCATACCATAATACCAGCTTTATTTATAGAGCACTTTAAACACCCACAGGACCAAAGTGCTGTACACACAACAAAACAATCATACAGTCAGGTAATAAAAATGATTAAAATTATTAAAAGTCACATAATAAAAGTTGAGCAATCATACAATTATATAATACAAGCAATTAAAATGATTAAAAGTCAACATCTCAGATGGTGTCAAAGGCCAGAGAGAAAAGATGGGTTTTCAGAAGAGATTTAAAAACGGACAGGGAAGAGGCCTGTCTGATGTTCAAGGGAAGGCTGTTCCACAGTTTAGGAGCTGCCACAGCAAATGCATGGTCAACCACTTACTACTCCTTCAGCATCTGGCTGTTTACAGTTTTTCCGTTCTTTTATCCTGTTCTTAGATGCTTTATTATTACCTGTGTTTACATTGATAATCAGAACCTTGCAAAGTTCTTTCACATCACCATGTGCTAATTTATGAATGTGTACGTGTATGATTCTCCATCAAATTTTGTTGCTATAACTGTTGTTATTATGGCAATGACAATAAAGTAAAGTAAGTAAATAAATGAAAGTGTTTTGTTTTGAGAAAGGAAAACACTGCATTCCTGCATGAGAACCTTATCCCATCTGTGAAACATGGTGATGGTAGTATCATGGTTTGGACCGGTTTTGCTGCATCTGGGCCTGGATGGCTTGCCATCATTGATTGAACAATGAATTCTGAATTATATCAAAGAATTGTAAAGGAAAACATCAGGACATCTGTTCATGAACTGAATCTCAAGAGAAGGTGGGTCATGCAGTAAGACAGTGACCCTAAGCACACAAGCTCTTCTACCAAAGAACAGTTCAAGATGAATAAAGTTCATGTTTTGGAATAGCCAAGTCAAAGTCATGACCTTAATCCAATCCAAATCTTGTGGAAGGACCTTCAAGTTTCAAACTGCTAAAACTTTTATTAAGCCAATTTTTATTAAAGCATTTTTGTGTTGCATAACGAAAAAGGTAAGTCATATCTGAAAAATAAATAAATAAATAAGTGAATAATTCACTAATCAATATTTCTCTTTTCGTGGACATTGTATGAGTTTAATGTTTTTATTTAATGTGAATAAAAAGTTCTTCAGCTGAGAAAATGTTTTCTCATACATGCAAACAAAAAATACTCCAGCATGACTTTATTTATGTAAAAAGAAAGTAAAATGCAAGCATTTACAATATAGGGAAGTTTATCATTTGAAAATTATTCACAGAGTTTTGGTAGCAAAAAATGGACCTTTACCACTGCAGTCATTGCACTTTACCCATAGTTCGTACCTTCATTTACCAAGTTTGATAAGGGTCTGATCTTCAAATATTTATTTTCAACATCTGTTTTAACATTCAATAAACATTTTTGCCACTCATAATGTTGTAGCCCTGGTTACAGTACTTTATGAAGCATTATTTCAGTGAAGGTCAAGCTGATGTAGTTGTTACTAGTGTTGTATTTGACTGTAAAATGAACTGAAGTTTCAAATCACACAGTTGCTGCAGATCTGGGAAGAAGTGACCTTTTTCTCTATTGTTCAGACAGCTTAAGAATGATACGCTTTTAGTTCTTTTAAACAGTTTCACAATGACATTTGGACATTAGAATGGGGATGATGGTGGGATTGCAAACATGAACATAGTAGAGTGCAGCTCCTCCAACCATGAAAGTCAAACTCAACTTGATCAGACTGCCTGTAGTTGAACTCTCGTCTACTTCTAGCTAGAAAAGACAAACAGAAAAATTATAGTTTGAATTTTTTTTAGAACTAGTGTCACTGACAAACACTGCTGCACATTTAACATTAATAATATTACTCCAGAAAAGGCTTCAAAATTAAATAAAACAATAATAAATAACAAATTCATACTTTTCTGGTTTTTAGGGGCTGGTACATGCGGTCTAACTGGGTGAAGATTGCCTTTCGGGCCCCTGCCCATTTCCCTGGTCCCATTAAGCGGTACTGGTAAGCAGTGACAGGCCCCCAAAAAACCCTCTTGAACAGTGGGAAGTCTGTGAAGAGGAGCCAAAGGAGGCTTGGTCGTACTCCAATATCCTTGGCCAAATCGTCCATGTACTCCACAAAGTCCACCTGCAGGGGAGTCAGCTTTGACACCACGTAGCTGTAAGAATATTAAGAAAATATATTTTAAAAAGTGACTGAAATTGTTGGATTTTATACCTGGATTATTGAGCATGAACTTTGGTATTTTAAAAAGTACTCCGAATCTTGTTTTTAGAAGATCCTAGTTTAGATGATTATTTCACAACTTAGCTTTTAACCATTTTAAAAAGACAGCATTTTGGTTGTTTATTAGTTCATAATTTTTACTTTTGAGGTATGCCAGAATGTTTCATCTTAATTTCTTAAATTCATGTTTAACTTTTTTCTGAAGTTTGAGACCTCTTGCTCTTTACTAAAGGCCAGTCTGTGACTGGTGAGCTGGATTGGTATGCCAAACTGATTGTTGTGATAGTTTTATTCAACGGTGTTTCACAGTGATCTCAAAGGAGTTGTTCAGACCTGTTGCTAAATTCCATCCTGAGCTTTACGATCACAATCAAATAGCTCTAAATAAAGGAATGAACCGTCAAGACCCCCCAACCCAATCCCCAGTACAACACCCAGCCGCACCCCCCCTCCCAAAGAAGCCACCAAATCCCAACAACGACAACCATCCAGGCAGAGATGCTCACAAGTCATTTTTTGCAAGTCCAAGTCAAGTCTCAAGTCTCTGATCTCAAGTCCAGGTCAAGTCAAGTCTCAAGTCATTGATCTCAAGTCCAAGTCAAGTCTCAAGTCTCTGATCTCAAGTCCAAGTCAAGTCTCAAGTCTCTGATCTCAAGTCCAAGTCAAGTCTCAAGTCTCTGATCTCAAGTCCAAGTCAAGTCCAAGTCAAGTCCCTAATATTTGAGTGACACCGTGAATGAATGTATGCTATTCATTCGCAAACAATGGACATTAAATGTCTCTCCTTTTAAAAATATCCAGGTTAACATTAGATTAACACACTGACGCTAAGCTTGTTTGTAGCAGCTGCTAACAACCTTTTAGGCAGTGACTACACGTTACAGCTTATTTTTATCTGAATGTAGAGGCCAAAACATTACATTAAATGTCTCTCCTCAATTCAATTCAGTTCAGTTTATTTATACTGTATAGCTCCAAGTCACAAGTTGTCTCAGGGCACTGAACAGAAACAATCAAATATAAAAATAATAAGTTAACAGAAACTTTAATATAAAAATAATGGTAACACTATTTATCTGAGGAGACTGCTTTGAGTTTAACTCCATGTTATAAAAAAGCTACAGTAGTTAGCCAGAGTTATTTCAGGATGAAATAATTTGAACTTCTGTTTGAATTTAATGCTATGAACTTTTTCCTTGAACTTTTTCCTTTTTGTTACATTTACCGGTACTATGAATTTCTCATAGGGCAGAGAGCCAACATGGAGGACTCACAAACATATACAGTATTATTATTATTATTATACAGTACAAATAATATTGTCCAGTGTCTGATGCTGCAGTCATGTTACTGAGCTCCCACTGATGGGCTAACCTGGTTCCACCACAGCAGCAGGATCCTCAGACAGAACAGCTGGTGGGATGTCCTGGTATCTGCAGCCCTCTCTCCATTTGTTTCTTCATGGACATGGAGCTGTGAAATTATGTTGTGCCCTTTCCTCAGCAAAACGCTCCTCCAGTGGAGACTTTCTGGACAGACTGCAGGGAGGTTCCTAAACAAACAACAGGTTTATCAGTATTATCAGTAAAAAGAGATTATTAAATCATTTTTAAGACTGAGAATGTATACAATTATTAGCTCTGTTGTTATTGCCTAACTAACCTATTCAATAATTCTTCAAACTGTGACATTCACTCATAATGGAATGAAAGAGAACATAAACATAAATTATATAATACTGAAAACTAGAGACATTAAAACATTTTAAAAGACACAGAGAACTTTAAATGAATTAAGAATGTTAATAAGTGTTGGATTTGAGTGCAATGTAAGTGCAATCCATGGTTGAATTGAATCCACATCTGAAAAGGGATGCAACCTTTTCACAACATATGCTGTAACTGTTTTGTGGCACTCGGTTACACTGACGTATTTACCTTGGACAGTGAAACCATTTCAGGTCGTTTGTCTAAGAAAAAAAAACGAGCTAACGTTAGCATCGTGTTTGTATTTGAGCTGACTTACCGCTTTAAGCGGAGTATAACTTATTAGCTGCCTTAATGTTGGTATGAGATGTAGTTTATAGTTTATTTATTTACCTGATGGAGTCGAAGAGGTAGCGATTAGCGAAAAGTTCGGCGGAGCGTTTTGCAGACGGACCACTCTGTACTTCCGGTCGGATACGAAGCGAAAATAATCCGGTGGAGTGCGTCAAAGACGGGTCACTATTTTACTTCTCCACGCTCCTTTGCATGATAGAAAATTATTGCAAGTGCTGCACTGACCTGACTGGTCATTTTATTAAATTAGTACGCTATCGATAGCAGATGCACACTTCCGGTGGATTCTTCTTCGTTGGCTTTCGGTGGCGGCTACTTCCGGTCGGCTAACTAGCATCGAACATAGGAATCGCAAATTAATATTTTGAACGATTTCGGGAAAACCGGACAGTTAGTCCCGGTTCCGAACAATTCTCGATGCTCACGAGTCTTAAATGGCGAGTCCGAGTCGAGTTGGAAGTCTTTTGAATGCAAGTCCGAGTCGAGTTGGAAGTCTTTTGAATGCATTTGAATGCAAGTCCGAGTCGAGTCTGAAGTCTCTGTTTTTGCGACTTAAGTGCGACTCGAGTCCGAGTCCCAAACTCGAGTCCCCATCTCTGCATCCAGGAGTGCCTAAACAGCCACAGAAAGTGTAACACCATGACTGAGTGCGCAACCCCACCCCCCACAAAGGAACCAACCAATCCACCCATAGCAACATCCCATCCACATCAAGAATACACCATGCAAGGGAGGGTGCACACCAGTGGCGGCTGGTCATTTTTTCGGGGGGGGACGCCATCTAGTGGTCATAAAAAAGGTACTACCTCAGAAGAGAAAACCCACACTGCTTTTTAAATTTGATACACAATGGCCCTCATTCACGAAAATGTTTGTATTTTTATCCTAAATTTCTCCTACTTTTGTTCGTACGAAGCGTTCGTACGAACATGCCACGTCAGATCCAACAAACTCTTCTATCCACAGGAAAAGCGTGTAAACGGGCTGCTTAAAGTTGATGGATCCCACCTGTTCTACTCACCTGCGCGTGCTCGCGGAAAGGTAATTTACATAATTCCCACCCCTCAAAACACCATATAAGGCCACGTTTCCTGCCTTCTGACAGCAGGAAGTGTCCATTCATTCAAACTCAAGAAGTAAAAGGAGGAACTTCACGCGTTCGGAGATCTGCTCTCAGTCGCGCTGTGGCTACCCCCCCCCCCCGCAAGTGTCGGATGGTCAAATATCTTTAATTTTAGTGTACTGTGTTACATTATAGTTTCACTTATTCAGAAGAGCCGTGGCGCACCGCTACCCCCCACCCCCCGCAAGTGTCGGATGTGTTTTTGAACAGAAGCATTTTAAAATGTCTCGAAACTACAGTTAACTTCATATTAATATTGTAGTGCATATGTTTTGTCTCCCGTGGGTCGTACAGTATCAGAAATCAAGAATAAATGGTTTGATCTGAAAATGGCTTCAAACAAACGTCTCGCCGCAGCACGGACAGGAGGTGGTCAAGGAATAGTCTGAGATGGTGGACAATAAATGCCACGCTGCAAGACGCGTGCCAACATGTTTTGCAGCACAAATGGGTCATGCGCGCACCTCCTGGTCAGCGCGCAACCACATTCTGCAGGTTATATTTCGAATCAGATATAATAATCTATTGCTCCGATGGTGTTTGGCACAAGATCAGTCTTAATTCGTACTTGTTCTGCGGCGGTGTATGGGGATTTTATGTACCTGGGTGTTAATATGAGGAGCGGCTTTGATGACCAAGGGGAGCGCACGACTCACTGAAGCCTGCGCGACACACCAGACAAATTAAACTTAAAATTATAATTCTAATTCAAACAGAATAACCTATTGTCAAGAATAATTATGGTGCGTGATTTTTTTAAACCCAAAATATTTTCTAAATAACGAAATATGAAGTTATTAGTTAGGGAAATCCATCTGGATAACAGCGGACCGACTGCTCCTAAAATATACGACAGCTCCGGACCACTCGTAAATTTTGTTCGTATCTGAAAAAAATCGTAGGATACGAAAACATTGTTGAATGCCACAAATGATCCTAAATCACTCGTACGCACAGTTTAAGAACAAATCTGTACGTACGAACGGTTCGTGAATGAGGGCCAATGTCTTTTGTCAACCACATTAAAAACTAGAACCACCTTCTTCACCTGCGTAATATCACTAAAATTAGAAACCTTTTTTATAAAAATGATGCAGAAAAACTGGTTCATGCATTTGTCATGTCTAGACTGGACTATTGCAATGGTTTGTTAGCTGGGTGTCCAAATACTTCTTTAAAACGTCTAGAAAAATGGTACTAAACCCTTGGCTTTTGGATAATTCTTGCTATTTTTTGGAGTATTCAGAGTTCATTGTTGTTCGCACCACATGTGGTGGAACTAAATTATGTACACAGGGTCCCAGTTACATCCAGCAATGAAATGTAAAAGAAAAACTGTAATAAGATCCAAGATATGAACTAAGAAAAATGATAACTAAAAATGACACTAAACATGGACTTAGTTGATAACTAAATACACACTAAGCACTAGTAGTACAAAAATATGCAGAACAGCAGCACGAACATGAGTCTGTGAGCAGATTGTTAGTGCTTGCAGTTTTGTAATTTTTATTAATAATAAAAATTGCAAAACTTTAAAACTTTACAAAGCTACAAGAAATCCTAATAATTTAGATAATCGTGGAGTCAACCTGTTTCTTCCATTTGTATTTGTGTAAAGCTTGTGCTGCAGTAAGGAGTGGTTTGTTTTTCAGAGCCTAAGAGTAAAACTGAGCAAGACATTTCATCATTTAGATTGACAATGAGCTCATTTCTAATTAGTTCAGAAGAACATTTGTTTCACACATCAGTCCACTTATTTTTCATGAGAGAAATAATTTCCACAAATCCAGTGGAAGATGGGATGAAGACAAAGGATACAACAGCTGGATGTTGGGGAGGTCAGCTGCCTGAAGACTTGATCCACCTCTCTGCTGTTTCCTTGGATTGCCACCTTCTCCTGAGCTTCTGTGGTGAGGTGCTGCAGTCACACATTCCTAATGAAGCTCATCCACAGACATGCTTAGTCTGCCAAAAGGAGTTAAATATTTTATGATCTGAGTTCACCAGAGGCACATAGGTCATGTACAGTGGTAAATAAATGGGAACAAATATTTTATCTTTAGAATTTTGCATCATACCCTAACTACCTT
The DNA here is from genome assembly GCA_038048925.1 of Garcialebias charrua. Classification (NCBI taxonomy): domain Eukaryota; kingdom Metazoa; phylum Chordata; class Actinopteri; order Cyprinodontiformes; family Rivulidae; genus Garcialebias; species Garcialebias charrua. Next base: position 92 of record JBBPBX010061654.1, on the reverse strand, counting down.
TTGAAATTACAGGTAGTCCTCGGGTTACGACGGTCTTGAGTTACGACGTTTCGTGGTTACGTCACACATCTCCCATTAAATATATATATATA
>JBBPBX010061653.1:0-21056 GCA_038048925.1 Garcialebias charrua | reverse complement strand
TTTTCGGTAAAAACCTCCACCCTGATATAAAAGAGTCAGTTCAAGTGATGGCTAATTTCAGAGACAAGACCATCAAGGAAATGAAACAATGCGCCGTAAATGTTTTCGAGGCCCGCATGGAATGCAGAACACCCGTAGAGGTGTTCACGAGTGCGAGAGCCGACTCCCAATCGCTGGAACTGGAAGGGACGCGAGCACCAGCTCCCTATCCACCGACAGGCGAAAAGAAACAGACCTTTCACCCTGACAAACCACAAAGTGGGGGTGTCCGCTTGAGGAAAAACCCAAGGTGGCTCAAGCAAAACACGGAGGGTGAACAAAAGGATCAAAAGGGGGGTGCGCGTCCAACGAGTAAAGATTATGGGTACAAGGGTAACCCATATAACCAAGGGTGGTCCCAGCAGGAACCCCCGAACCAAGGGTGGTCCCAGAGGGGACACCCGAAGCCAGTCTGGGCCCGGAAGGGGCCCCCACGCCGTGGACCTGCTCCCCCTACCCCTCAAACTGAACAGTCCGAGACAGACAAAAAATCGCAGAAGTCCCGGAGGAAAGGCCGTAGCCCTCTGTCCCCAGAAGTCAAGGAGGAAATACGTCAGATGTTCGACACGTGGGAAAATACTAAAAATGAGAACAAACCCGGTGTGATGTGTAGCACTATCATTGATAGTAACTCTGAACATTCTAACAACAACAATGCCACAGTTGCTGGCAGTCACCAAGACATTGGTGGCCAGGATGCTGACAATCAGGGTAATGACAGTCGAATCGTTGACAGTCCAGAATGTGACAGTCAACAGAACGTTGACTGTAACCATGACTTCATTGCTACGGAGCCTGAGCACCCCTCGTCAGAAAAAGGGGGGGAAAGCTCACTCACCGTTGAAAGTGGCTCGCCACGAACTGAACAGTCAGACCCATGTGTGTCTGCACTAACAGTACTGATAAATGAAGGTCACACAGTCAGGGGTAGGCGTGATAAACGTCGGAGACAACCTGGTGAGTTCCTGTGTGACATTATCAGAAAGGGGCCCGCTAAGAAGGCTTACCTGTCCATCACGTTGGAAGGGATCCTCAGAAAAGAGGCCCTCTTGGATGGTGGGGCAGACATATCCGTTATGTCACCCACACTGTTAGAAGAGCTGCGGCTGGCCGCTAGCGGTGTTGACAGGGAAATACCCCTCAGAGAATGTGCTATAGTTTTGCAGGGTCTCTCGGAGACGAGTACAACCCTAACAGCTATAGCAATGGTTCACATGCAGATTGGTGAGACGACACTATACCACCCGGTATACGTGTCCACCGTTGACTCATGCCCATTTTTGGTTGGCCAAGACTTTATAAACCGCTTCGACGCGGTTATAGATTATGGCGATCAGACAATGTGGACCAGAGTGAGTCAACCACTGCCGATCGATATGCCTACACAGAGTAACACTGACCGTCTAACGGCAGGTACCGCGGAAGGCAAAAGGGAATGCTCAGACGAGAGCACAATCCCTGTGGGTGAACCTCCAACTACAGGTGAGGCAGTAGAGGTCCAACAAGAGAGCCCACTCTGCGAGCTGAAACAGTTGGCACTCACTGGACACTACCTACCACAGGTAGTCAATGGTGTTGAGATTCAAGGATCCCACACCGATGATGCTGTCCTGTCCCCTTGGACGGAGAAATCAGCAATCAGCCAAGCTTTCTTTGGAACCTTGGTTAAGAAACAGTTGGGTCTAGGAATGAACAGAAAGGCTTTCCGCTTCCCGTTAGACCCCAACGATAAACAGGTAATGACTGCTAAAGGGATCATTGACCTTAAACTAATCTGGAACCAACGAGAACTGGATCACCCGTTCCTCGTGGTCCCGAACTTACCACATACAACCTACATAGGCTCCGACATTTTGGTAAGATTAGGTGTCCGAGTGGACGTCAACAACAATGCACTGTGGTCACTAGATACAGCCACGAAGGACTCTCCTGTGTTAACCACAGAGAACCTTAAGGCTGGACAGACCATTCCAGAGGTCTGCCAGGTTGCTAACAGCCATAACACTGTGGTGCCACCTCAGGTTATGAACAAGCCGGTGATGATTCACATCATGAAAGGACAGGCTATTAGAACAAAACAGGCATGCTTTCAACCATCTCCTATGTTTTTCAACTTAGGACTGTCCATGGAGGCCACATGCCAAGTGACCCTCGACGGCAGAACCACGACTGTCGCTGTGTGTAACACGAGCACAGAAGAGGTACTGATCCCAAAGCGCTCACAGCTAGGATGGTTGATCTCTACTGATTTTCATGATTTTGAACTAAGCATTCCATTTCTGGGAGGACTCCCAGAAAACTTGATCCCAAGTCATCATTCGGGGCGAGTCTTGTTCACAAAACCAACACAGGCCATAGCTCTTTTCTCCCCCACTGAGTCCGACCGGGACATTGTCCACAGGTTCGGTTTCAACCAAGGAGAAAGTCTAGGCCCTCAAACTTACAGTGCACTACCTGTTGACAGGTTTTATGACACTGAAGGGGACTCACTGGAGCTCCCCAGAGAACAAGAACCGCTCTCATTTGCTTCACAGATAGACCAGGTGGTCGCTCAGGCCGACGCCTTGGAAACTGATGAAGACAGGGACAAACTTCGCAAAGTTCTGCTAAAATATGAAAAATCATTCTCAACTGACTCGATGGATTGTGGGTTGACCACGCTCCACACAGTGAGCATTCCAACCCCGCCTGATGCTCCACCTGCATTTGTCAGACAATACAAGATTCCTCTGGCAGCACATCAACCTATCAGGGAAATCATTGCTGACCTGTTAGGAAAAGGTATCATCCGATACTGTAACAGCACTTACTCTGCGCCTTTATGGCCGGTGTTAAAACCAAATGGTAAGTGGAGACTCACTATAGACTACCGAAAGCTAAACAAACAAGTTCCCTTATCCAGATGGCCTATGACGCAACTCCAACAGGAACTGCCCAAGGTCACCAATGGTAAGTACTTCTCGACCCTCGACGTCGCCTCTGGTTTTTGGACCATCCCTGTGCGCGCCGAGGACCAGTACAAACTAGCTTTCACTTTTGGTGGCCGTCAATACACCTTTAACAGGTGTCCCTTTGGCTACGCTAACTCACCTGCAGAGTTCAACATCTTCTTGAACAAAGCATGTCCAGACGCCCACGAGCGTGGAACACTGATCTACGTGGACGATGTCCTTTTGAGGCAGCCAACACTGGACTCACATTTGGCTGAGATCGACCACGTTCTGAATCAGCTAACAACTGCTGGTGCTAAAATATCACTGTCGAAGTGCCAGTGGTGCAGAACCAAGGTGGACTACGTTGGCCTACTTGTAGGTCCAGACGGAGTACAACCACAGCTGACTCGCACCCAAGGCCTTGACAATCTCAAAGTCCCCACCAGTCTCAAAGAACTACAAAGTTTTCTTGGCGTGTGTAACTACTCGAACCAGTTCATAGAGAACTATGCAGACCTTGCAAAGCCACTGACTGAACTCCTTAAGAAAGACGTTCCATTTGTCTGGACTGACAAACAGCAGCAGGCTATGGACGCTCTTATAAACAGGATCAAGTCAGCCCCTTGTTTAGTCTACCCGGACTACAACAAAGAGTTTTACTTGGAAGTGGGCTTCTCAGCTCATTGCATAAGTGCAGGTCTATACCAGATACACGACAGAGACAAACGTGTAGTAGCCTACGCCAGCAAAACGATGGCAGGCCCCGAATTGAGATTCTCAGACTGTGAGAAAGCTTTACTGACCACAGTGTGGGCAGTTAAACATTTCTCCAGCTACATTGGTGGGCAGAAAATCATTGTGGAAACACAACACCAGCCAGTGACCTTCCTTAACAGTGAACGCATCAGAGATGGTGTGGTGACAAACTCACGTGTTGCAACGTGGCTCATGGCACTTCAAAGTTTTAACCTAGACATCCGTTATGGTCAGAACAAGAAGTCTCATCTGGGGACGGACTTGGCAATCTGCCAGAAGTGTACACAAGATGTACCAGCCACCCAGCCGCCGGTTGAGGTAAAAACCCCAGTAACTGAAGACCCGAATCACCACTTCTTTGATGACAATATCTGCAAAGATATGACAACATTGTACGTGGATGGATCTTCATTCCTCCGCGACAAGATCTGCAGAGCAGGTGTTGGAGGGGTCCTCCTCCAAGGCCAAGAGCAGATAACTTTCAGCTACAAATTAGGATCTCAGACTTCTCAGTATGCTGAGATTGCAGGAATCCTAATAGCTCTCCAGATTGTAGTAGAACGCTCCATCAAGACGCTAGTCATCTGCACTGACTCTAACTATGCTCGTTTGAGTTTCGCTTGTCACCTCGCTGTGTGGAAACAGAACGGTTTCCTAACAAGCGACAGAAAAGTGGTCAAACACAAAGAGCTTTTCATAGCGTGTGATCACTTGGTGACATCACATGACTTACAGATCTACTGGAAGAAGGTTCCAGGGCATTCTAGAGTCCCTGGCGATGACAAACACTACAATGACATTGCAGACTCCTTAGCCAAAGAAGGAGCCGACGAAGGTCCTCTATGGTCCTTCGACCCCTCCTGGTTAATCGAGACTCTGCCAACACAACCTTCAGTCAGAGTTATGGCAGTCACACGTGCACAGGCCGCGGACAAACCTGCTGACAACGCAGTCTCCGTACGACCCGCACTGACTGACCCTGACATCATCCAACTTCAGAAGTCGGATCCTGCTATCAACTCCATGATACTGTATCTGACTGATCCGGACAAGAACACTCCGTCTAAAGACGAACTGGATTCCGATCCAGACCTTAAAGTCCTTTATCAGCTGCGCAAACAGCTTAAACTACTCAAGGGCATCCTGACTTTCGCTCATGGACCAACGTCCTCACCTGTGTTCGTGGTTCCCCATGACCAAAGGGGGGTGATGTTAGTTCATGCCCATGATCTCCCGTCCGCAGGACACAAAGGAGATAAAGCCACGCTGACGGCATTAAAACAAATTGCCTATTGGCCTGGAATGAAAAAGGATGTCAAGGACTACATTGAAGGGTGCGTGGTCTGTGGCCAGTTTCAGCCAACCAGACCACTTCACAGAGCACCACTGCAAAGCAGAGGCATTGCATTCCCATGGTCTGACCTCCAGATCGACTGGGTTGGACCACTCACTAAGAGCTCTAGAGGAAATAAATATTTTCTCACGGTAACCTGTGCATTTACCAAATGGGTAGAATGCCTACCAGCTCCTAACGACACAGCACAAACAACTGCTATGTTGTTAATGAATCATATATTCTCAAGGTTTGGACTTCCCCTTCGGGTGAACTCAGACCAAGGTACACACTTCACAGGTGAAGTGATGAAAGAACTGTGGAAGACGCTAGGCGTCAAGGCCAACTTTCATGTCGGCTACCACCCACAGGCTTCAGGCCAAGTTGAGAGAGCAAACAGAACTGTGGTGAGTATTTTGAAGAAATACGTGGCTGCAAACCACAAGGACTGGGATGTGAAACTCCCTCTGGTCCTCATGGCCATAAGAGCCACTCCACACACATCAACTGGCATCTCTCCCTTCGAGATGATGACCGGTCGACAGATGACTCTCCCTCTACACCTGTTGTACCAACCAGGCGACGCCGTCATGGCGACAGCCTACACTACACAACAATACATGAAAGATTTGAATGTACACCTCAGAAACACTTTTGCTTTCGCCCAGAAAAACCTGGAAAGGTCCGCTGAAGGACGCAAGGCGTACTATGACCAGAAGGCCTCTCACAATGAACTCCAAGTGGGAGACAGAGTCTGGTACTATACGTTCGCCCCAGCAACCGGGAAAGGAGAGTCCGGGACCGGAACTCTCGCCCGCAAACTAATGCCCAGGTGGACTGGACCTCATCTGATAACAGACAAAGTGTCCTCAGTCGTCTACGAGATCAAAATCAGCAAAGGCCGCAAAGAGCCAATTGCTAAATGGGTACATCGAAATCAGATCAAACCTTACAAGGCGTTCAATGACTCCACAAAAGACAAAGATCTCACAAACTCACCGACTTCATGGGATAATAAGGTCGTCCAAACACAAGTTAGTAAATAAACTAATCAGGTTTAAACTACCATATTTCCCACCCTATAAGTCGCATTGTCCAACTTGAACTTAGAAACGCTAAGTCCAACACCCACAACAAAAACTAATCTTAACAACCATTTAAATCCACAAGATTTAAGTTGACCTCGGTCATAAAGTTGAGACCTGTTTTCTTGTGTGTTGCACTTTGGAATCTGACGACAAGAGTGTGTCGAAGCAGTGAAACGTTGTTTCCTTGTTGTTTAGTCATTACTGTTGTCATTATTTGAGATATTGTTGTGGTTCTGGACACTCCCAGCCAAAAAAGGTTTTGTATTAACATTGATTAATGCATAAGATGGATCTAACTATGCCAACATGCAGTTCGTTTTGTTAAATCTCAACCGTTGAAGAGTCAATGTAGTTTAAAGCTACTCAAGGTACCATAAACTACACTGGCCTCACGATTTCTAAATTGAACCGATTCGATCGTTTCTATTCTAGATTATCTATTCATTTTGATGAGTCTCGCCATAGACTTCAAAATTTATTAGGTACACCAAATCCTACGTCGTTCGTCTAAAAGACAACAGACATTTAGATCAAACTATATTTCATTTTTCTACTTTAGTTTAACCTAAACTAAGTAATGAATGGAGGAATAGTTTGGAATTAGAGGCCTTCGTTACAGAAGCCCTCCAAAATTCTATAGGTATAGATCCCTATATCTAATTTACAGAATTGATCCACCCCTTAATTGGTAATTATAGCTGATCTAAACCATGATAGCTTACATACCAGGTGCATATAGGTAGGGCCTAATGTAAAATCCCAATCATAAGCCCACCTAAAACCACATAATTGCATGACACATAGAACCAGAGTGGCACTGACTGGAGACCAACCAGCCAACAACCTTCGATGTGGGGACCTGCAGCTCCAACGCTTGGTCTTCAACCTTCATCCAAGGATCGCCTCCTCTGCGTCAATCGAGGGATCCCCTCTACATGCTGATTATGAAAACAATTGTTGCTGATCAATCAACAAAACTAATCGTTGTGGATTTACTGCTGTGGGATTACCGCTGTGGATTATAAGACTTTGTTTTCCAAAGGATCACAGACTTTGTTTTCCAAGAGTTAACAGACTCAGTTTTCCGAGGGATTAAAAGCTTACCGCAATGGGATTACCTACGAACAGTATGGAAGTTCCAAAAACTTTATGGGATTATAATTTTTGATTTTTTCTTTTCCACTCGCCGGATTACTTCAAGATCAGAGACAGTTCAAGGTTTCCTTTCGTGTTGGACCCCATCCCCAACGACTGGCGATGGCTTCCAAAAGGGGGGAGATGTAGTGGACATGACCTTGTCCACTTTTAAGACACCTGTGTACTTTTGAACTGTCCAGTGATGACCTTTACTGACCTCTCAGTAAAGCAGGACATTTAACACAATTATTCCATTAGTTATAATCTGAGGACATATAGTCACTAAAAGAGACTATTTCTATATCTTGATTTTATTCTAATGTAATCAAGAATAACTTTTCTCATTTTCATGATATGTGCTTTTATGCTGTGTTATTCTGAAATGTGTTAATTACTGTCTTCACTGCTGTGTTTAAAGGTGAAGCCTTCGGGTCACAGAGACCGGACGGTTTTGTTTAGAAACTCAGAGACAGTCTGATGAGCAGGGCTCCAGCGTTATCTGTCTTTTTTCCTAAACATTTCTCTCTGCTGCTGGCTTGTAACCTTGGGTTTGATAAAGCAAGTGAACTCCTCTCTGTGTTCCTGCTTTTAAGTTCTAACTGTGCGGAAACGCTTCAGTCTTTGAATGGACAAAGAGTTTGAATGGACGGAGACCTGAAAGCTCTCTGCCTTGCAGCTGGTCAAGCTTGGTCAAGAGCCAAAGACTAACTTGTCAGCTAGAACTGATGGACGTCTCCATCCAGTTCCCCGAGCAAAAGCTCCAAAGTTCTTAATGAACTTCCTTTGAGAAACATCTCGTCTTGAAGTCAGCCAGAAGCTGCCACATGTTTCTGACGGCTGACGCGGATCCGAGGAGACGTTGGAAGTAAACGACCAGTTCAGACGTACGAGGGCCGGAAGGACTCCGTGCACCTGGGAGGCTGGCAATATCTTTATCAGACGCATCGTCAAAAGGTAAAGAGCGGTTTACAAACGTACCTGGGATTTAGCCGAAGTCGGATGGAATGTGTCATCTCTGGTTACACTCGAGATAAATAACTTAATCTCTCCAACCTCTTATTCCTCCTACTCTTTCCCCTCTCTATCTAAGCTGGAAACTATATTTTTAAGCTAAAAGAGCCCACAGACTAAATATGTTAACATCCAATATTTATGTCTGTTGTGTTGAATTTAAGTGTGCTGACGTTTTAAATTGAAAGAAAGTGAAATCATGTCAATCAAGTGTAATGGTGTTAATTTAGTTGATTTATTCTAAATAAATGATAGTGTCTCTTTGACATATCAAACTAAGTTAACGTCTTTGTCACTTAATGGCTCTGTTTATTTATCCATCATAAAGATCACAGAAATATTGAATAAACTGAAAAAGAAGAGAATCCGTGAATTTACTATTCAATCTGAATAAGTAGATTAATTAAGGATAAAGAGGTCAGTATTAATATTGACCTCCACTTTAATTCTTACATCTGGTGGCCTCGTATCGGCTTCTAAAAGTTTATTGATAAATCTGTGGTCTCAGTCATGAACTGTAACGTCATGTTTGCATAAAAGGATCCAAGTTTTAAACTCTGAGGATAATAATTTTGGCTGGAAGTGTTCAAAGCAGGCAGATTCTGCGTGTTTTTATCATTTGAGGCTGAGGGATTGTTATTCGTTTCAACACTGCAAGCGCTGTTGGAAGCATTCAGGTGAAGTTTTTGTCAGCCGTGGTCTGTGGGAGTTCTGGTTCGGCTTCGACCCAGTTCAAGCACACACTCCGGTACAGAACTTTGTTGTTTGATCGCCGAGTCAAACTGCCTGCCCTGGAAGCTAATTTAACATCTACAAGATTGCTGTTGTGGTATTTTTACATTTTAAAGAAGGTCGAAGCAGCATATACTGTTAGAACGTGTCGGTTAATGGGTTCTGACCCGAGTTTTCTGCTCCTCTAACGTGGACCGGAACCGACCTGGAGTGACTCCGAGGGAGTCCGTGTCGTGTTACAGTTGAGGTGCTGTGTTACTGAGCGTAACTAAGTTTGCCTGTCTAGATGTGCGCGCCGCATGTTTCAGAATTTTGGGAAGTTAAATTGTAGCGTTTGAGTTGTTTTAAGAGTCTATAAAGTTGTGGTCTGCTGTGCAAGCTAACGTTAAGAAGACGTGTCTCATGTCCGTTTATGAGCTGTGATTGGATGATACGAGTGCTGTGTGCTGTGAATCACTCTTGTAGCGAACGCTGATTCGCTGTTGTGTGCTGTCAATCACTCTTGTGGCGAACGCTGATTCGCTGTTGTGAGCTGTCAATCACGTCGCACGCCGTTGCGACCAGCCCACTTTGTCGTCATTTCCGGTACTACATTGGTCGAAGGTAAGAAAAACTACATTCGCCATTTATGCTTGGAGAATGAACTACATATGCTGTGATTGATTTGTTGACGTCACGTATGTTGTAGCGAGCTCCGCCTCGCTCACGTAAGAAGCTGGTGACGCGCTACGCACGCTGCGTGGGCCCGCCCATTTTTGTCGTCACTTCCAGGTGCCGCACTTTGAGTGACAGGTCACACTCGCTGGCTCACACTCGTTCACACACGAACACACACTTAAACACTCATCTGAAGCCATCAACACTGTCTAGCAACATAAACTTGTCTCTGACAAGAAAGCGGTTCGAGCAATTATCACGTTCTTACTGAAAACTAACCCTAATAGGTTGTTTTCTTTCCATGTACTGATTTAAACTCAGTCGCTTCGTGATAACATACGCGACGCTGCCCCCTGCTGGACGTTAATAGATGAGTTTTCTCTCAACACATCATAAAGTCAGCATTTTTTATGGTGAAAATTACCAGCTTTAAAATTGTTCTGTACACAAACAAAAACTCCTGTTTATTTTAAATAAAGAATTTTTGAAAACAGAGGTACAGACGAACAATTGATGCTCATTTTAAATACTGAAGAGATTTAAAATAACACTCAAAAAAGCATCTTTTATTTAATTTTCAGATTAAATAAAAAAGAAAAGTTGATGGAGAGCAGAGCATTTCCACATTCAAAATTTTAAACAGCATTGGCATACACTGTACACTTTTGGTTAAAAATAGCATTTTTAACGTTTTTCTGTGTACGTTTACAACAGTGAGGTTAATTTGATAACGAATTTCTTTTTCGAATAACACCTGCATGTACCAGCTTGTTGATTTTTACAGACTCAAAACAAATATGGATAAACAATCAGATGAAGTTGTTCCATCCTCATCCTTGGAGGATGCTGATGGTGAGCAAACTCCAGCGCCGGTTGAGGAGAAAATCCCAGCGCAGGAGGATTCAGAGTCTGAGTCAGAGGACACAGATTGTGTTGATAATGCCTTAAAACTGCTAATGAAAACACTCGTGAAGTATGGTGAGGAGGTAGCAGCAATGGACACCCCGACTCTGGACACAGAGTTAGAAAGTCTAGCAACAGGCATAATCAAAAAAGGTGGAAAAAAGCTCAGCGCCGACCGTACTGTCAAATTGGCCTTTCTGTTGAAGACCAGACTGGACCATGAACTGTATAAGAGTGGGGACCTTGAGGATGAACTGGCTGATGAAAAAAATAAACTGGCTGATGAGAAAACTAAACACGAAGGTACCACTTCAGAGTTTGTGTCATACAAGAAAACGACAAATACAGAGATTGAACGTTTAAACAATGAAATACTGTTGCAAACACATTCATATGAAGAAAACATTCGGTCCAGAGGACAAAAATATGACGATTCTATCAGAGAGAATGAAATATTACAGCAACAGGTACAATCGATGTCTAAAGATCTACAAGAGAACAAGGAAAAAAGAGAAGAAGCCCACACCCGGTGCACAATGTTGAAAATAGAGTATGATAAATTAAAAGAACAACTAAAAGAGAGCACTCAATTCGAGGAAAATAGAAAACTCAGTGAACAGTGCACAGCGCTACAAACTGCAGTTGATTGTTTACGCAGAGAATTGACTGAAAGTAAGGTGGAACTGACCTTAACTAAAGAAAACCTCTTTAAAGAAAGGGAGAGGTGGGTGGATGTTGTGGCAAAGCATTCTCAAGGCATCACACCACCACCCCCACCACCTCCACGCGGTGATGCAGAACAGCTCACCGTACCTGTTAAGACCCGCCAGTCGGAGCAGGGACTTGCGTCCTCAACATCAACACCTGCACATGGATCACAGGTAAATGGGAATAGCAATGATGCTAAACTTTCTATTCCAATACCTGAACTCCAGAAGCTTTCTAGATACATTCAACGCTTTGAGCCAGGGCCGTTGGGTTCAATCTATACAAAGAACTACCTAGACTCTCTTGATTTCCAGCTGGGTAATTTTCCAAATGCTACTGCTGAGGATAAAATTGCGCTGATCAGGCTCACCGCAGACTGGCCTGTATATAACTTCATTGTTCGCCAACCGGACGCCATAAAAACAGATTACAAACTGTTGCGTGATACTCTTATACGAGAGTTCACTCCAAACATGGGGCCTGGTGGCTACCCTGATGCCGAGAAGGTCGTGCAAGGTAAGAAGGAGCATCCACAGGCATATTACCAGAGAATGTTCCAGGCTTTCTTTGGTAATCGCAATGAACCGGGCATGGAGGACGACGTAGGTTTTAAATACCTTTTCGGTAAAAACCTCCACCCTGATATAAAAGAGTCAGTTCAAGTGATGGCTAATTTCAGAGACAAGACCATCAAGGAAATGAAACAATGCGCCGTAAATGTTTTCGAGGCCCGCATGGAATGCAGAACACCCGTAGAGGTGTTCACGAGTGCGAGAGCCGACTCCCAATCGCTGGAACTGGAAGGGACGCGAGCACCAGCTCCCTATCCACCGACAGGCGAAAAGAAACAGACCTTTCACCCTGACAAACCACAAAGTGGGGGTGTCCGCTTGAGGAAAAACCCAAGGTGGCTCAAGCAAAACACGGAGGGTGAACAAAAGGATCAAAAGGGGGGTGCGCGTCCAACGAGTAAAGATTATGGGTACAAGGGTAACCCATATAACCAAGGGTGGTCCCAGCAGGAACCCCCGAACCAAGGGTGGTCCCAGAGGGGACACCCGAAGCCAGTCTGGGCCCGGAAGGGGCCCCCACGCCGTGGACCTGCTCCCCCTACCCCTCAAACTGAACAGTCCGAGACAGACAAAAAATCGCAGAAGTCCCGGAGGAAAGGCCGTAGCCCTCTGTCCCCAGAAGTCAAGGAGGAAATACGTCAGATGTTCGACACGTGGGAAAATACTAAAAATGAGAACAAACCCGGTGTGATGTGTAGCACTATCATTGATAGTAACTCTGAACATTCTAACAACAACAATGCCACAGTTGCTGGCAGTCACCAAGACATTGGTGGCCAGGATGCTGACAATCAGGGTAATGACAGTCGAATCGTTGACAGTCCAGAATGTGACAGTCAACAGAACGTTGACTGTAACCATGACTTCATTGTTACGGAGCCTGAGCACCCCTCGTCAGAAAAAGGGGGGGAAAGCTCACTCACCGTTGAAAGTGGCTCGCCACGAACTGAACAGTCAGACCCATGTGTGTCTGCACTAACAGTACTGATAAATGAAGGTCACACAGTCAGGGGTAGGCGTGATAAACGTCGGAGACAACCTGGTGAGTTCCTGTGTGACATTATCAGAAAGGGGCCCGCTAAGAAGGCTTACCTGTCCATCACGTTGGAAGGGATCCTCAGAAAAGAGGCCCTCTTGGATGGTGGGGCAGACATATCCGTTATGTCACCCACACTGTTAGAAGAGCTGCGGCTGGCCGCTAGCGGTGTTGACAGGGAAATACCCCTCAGAGAATGTGCTATAGTTTTGCAGGGTCTCTCGGAGACGAGTACAACCCTAACAGCTATAGCAATGGTTCACATGCAGATTGGTGAGACGACACTATACCACCCGGTATACGTGTCCACCGTTGACTCATGCCCATTTTTGGTTGGCCAAGACTTTATAAACCGCTTCGACGCGGTTATAGATTATGGCGATCAGACAATGTGGACCAGAGTGAGTCAACCACTGCCGATCGATATGCCTACACAGAGTAACACTGACCGTCTAACGGCAGGTACCGCGGAAGGCAAAAGGGAATGCTCAGACGAGAGCACAATCCCTGTGGGTGAACCTTCAACTACAGGTGAGGCAGTAGAGGTCCAACAAGAGAGCCCCCTCTGCGAGCTGAAACAGTTGGCACTCACTGGACACTACCTACCACAGGTAGTCAATGGTGTTGAGATTCAAGGATCCCACACCGATGATGCTGTTCTGTCCCCTTGGACGGAGAAATCAGCAATCAGCCAAGCTTTCTTTGGAACCTTGGTTAAGAAACAGTTGGGTCTCGGAATGAACAGAAAGGCTTTCCGCTTCCCGTTAGACCCCAACGATAAACAGGTAATGACTGCTAAAGGGATCATTGACCTTAAACTAATCTGGAACCAACGAGAACTGGATCACCCGTTCCTCGTGGTCCCGAACTTACCACATGCAACCTACATAGGCTCCGACATTTTGGTAAGATTAGGTGTCCGAGTGGACGTCAACAACAATGCACTGTGGTCACTAGATACAGCCACGAAGGACTCTCCTGTGTTAACCACAGAGAACCTTAAGGCTGGACAGACCATTCCAGAGGTCTGCCAGGTTGCTAACAGCCATAACACTGTGGTGCCACCTCAGGTTATGAACAAGCCGGTGATGATTCACATCATGAAAGGACAGGCTATTAGAACAAAACAGGCATGCTTTCAACCATCTCCTATGTTTTTCAACTTAGGACTGTCCATGGAGGCCACATGCCAAGTGACCCTCGACGGCAGAACCACGACTGTCGCTGTGTGTAACACGAGCACAGAAGAGGTACTGATCCCAAAGCGCTCACAGCTAGGATGGTTGATCTCTACTGATTTTCATGATTTTGAACTAAGCATTCCATTTCTGGGAGGACTCCCAGAAAACTTGATCCCAAGTCATCATTCGGGGCGAGTCTTGTTCACAAAACCAACACAGGCCATAGCTCTTTTCTCCCCCACTGAGTCCGACCGGGACATTGTCCACAGGTTCGGTTTCAACCAAGGAGAAAGTCTAGGCCCTCAAACTTACAGTGCACTACCTGTTGACAGGTTTTATGACACTGAAGGGGACTCACTGGAGCTCCCCAGAGAACAAGAACCGCTCTCATTTGCTTCACAGATAGACCAGGTGGTCGCTCAGGCCGACGCCTTGGAAACTGATGAAGACAGGGACAAACTTCGCAAAGTTCTGCTAAAATATGAAAAATCATTCTCAACTGACTCGATGGATTGTGGGTTGACCACGCTCCACACAGTGAGCATTCCAACCCCGCCTGATGCTCCACCTGCATTTGTCAGACAATACAAGATTCCTCTGGCAGCACATCAACCTATCAGGGAAATCATTGCTGACCTGTTAGGAAAAGGTATCATCCGATACTGTAACATCACTTAAAATGGTAAGTGGAGACTCACTATAGACTACCGAAAGCTAAACAAACAAGTTCCCTTATCCAGATGGCCTATGACGCAACTCCAACAGGAACTGCCCAAGGTCACCAATGGTAAGTACTTCTCGACCCTCGACGTCGCCTCTGGTTTTTGGACCATCCCTGTGCGCGCCGAGGACCAGTACAAACTAGCTTTCACTTTTGGTGGCCGTCAATACACCTTTAACAGGTGTCCCTTTGGCTACGCTAACTCACCTGCAGAGTTCAACATCTTCTTGAACAAAGCATGTCCAGACGCCCACGAGCGTGGAACACTGATCTACGTGGACGATGTCCTTTTGAGGCAGCCAACACTGGACTCACATTTGGCTGAGATCGACCACGTTCTGAATCAGCTAACAACTGCTGGTGCTAAAATATCACTGTCGAAGTGCCAGTGGTGCAGAACCAAGGTGGACTACGTTGGCCTACTTGTAGGTCCAGACGGAGTACAACCACAGCTGACTCGCACCCAAGGCCTTGACAATCTCAAAGTCCCCACCAGTCTCAAAGAACTACAAAGTTTTCTTGGCGTGTGTAACTACTCGAACCAGTTCATAGAGAACTATGCAGACCTTGCAAAGCCACTGACTGAACTCCTTAAGAAAGACGTTCCATTTGTCTGGACTGACAAACAGCAGCAGGCTATGGACGCTCTTATAAACAGGATCAAGTCAGCCCCTTGTTTAGTCTACCCGGACTACAACAAAGAGTTTTACTTGGAAGTGGGCTTCTCAGCTCATTGCATAAGTGCAGGTCTATACCAGATACACGACAGAGACAAACGTGTAGTAGCCTACGCCAGCAAAACGATGGCAGGCCCCGAATTGAGATTCTCAGACTGTGAGAAAGCTTTACTGACCACAGTGTGGGCAGTTAAACATTTCTCCAGCTACATTGGTGGGCAGAAAATCATTGTGGAAACACAACACCAGCCAGTGACCTTCCTTAACAGTGAACGCATCAGAGATGGTGTGGTGACAAACTCACGTGTTGCAACGTGGCTCATGGCACTTCAAAGTTTTAACCTAGACATCCGTTATGGTCAGAACAAGAAGTCTCATCTGGGGACGGACTTGGCAATCTGCCAGAAGTGTACACAAGATGTACCAGCCACCCAGCCGCCGGTTGAGGTAAAAACCCCAGTAACTGAAGACCCGAATCACCACTTCTTTGATGACAATATCTGCAAAGATATGACAACATTGTACGTGGATGGATCTTCATTCCTCCGCGACAAGATCTGCAGAGCAGGTGTTGGAGGGGTCCTCCTCCAAGGCCAAGAGCAGATAACTTTCAGCTACAAATTAGGATCTCAGACTTCTCAGTATGCTGAGATTGCAGGAATCCTAATAGCTCTCCAGATTGTAGTAGAACGCTCCATCAAGACGCTAGTCATCTGCACTGACTCTAACTATGCTCGTTTGAGTTTCGCTTGTCACCTCGCTGTGTGGAAACAGAACGGTTTCCTAACAAGCGACAGAAAAGTGGTCAAACACAAAGAGCTTTTCATAGCGTGTGATCACTTGGTGACATCACATGACTTACAGATCTACTGGAAGAAGGTTCCAGGGCATTCTAGAGTCCCTGGCGATGACAAACACTACAATGACATTGCAGACTCCTTAGCCAAAGAAGGAGCCGACGAAGGTCCTCTATGGTCCTTCGACCCCTCCTGGTTAATCGAGACTCTGCCAACACAACCTTCAGTCAGAGTTATGGCAGTCACACGTGCACAGGCCGCGGACAAACCTGCTGACAACGCAGTCTCCGTACGACCCGCACTGACTGACCCTGACATCATCCAACTTCAGAAGTCGGATCCTGCTATCAACTCCATGATACTGTATCTGACTGATCCGGACAAGAACACTCCGTCTAAAGACGAACTGGATTCCGATCCAGACCTTAAAGTCCTTTATCAGCTGCGCAAACAGCTTAAACTACTCAAGGGCATCCTGACTTTCGCTCATGGACCAACGTCCTCACCTGTGTTCGTGGTTCCCCATGACCAAAGGGGGGTGATGTTAGTTCATGCCCATGATCTCCCGTCCGCAGGACACAAAGGAGATAAAGCCACGCTGACGGCATTAAAACAAATTGCCTATTGGCCTGGAATGAAAAAGGATGTCAAGGACTACATTGAAGGGTGCGTGGTCTGTGGCCAGTTTCAGCCAACCAGACCACTTCACAGAGCACCACTGCAAAGCAGAGGCATTGCATTCCCATGGTCTGACCTCCAGATCGACTGGGTTGGACCACTCACTAAGAGCTCTAGAGGAAATAAATATTTTCTCACGGTAACCTGTGCATTTACCAAATGGGTAGAATGCCTACCAGCTCCTAACGACACAGCACAAACAACTGCTATGTTGTTAATGAATCATATATTCTCAAGGTTTGGACTTCCCCTTCGGGTGAACTCAGACCAAGGTACACACTTCACAGGTGAAGTGATGAAAGAACTGTGGAAGACGCTAGGCGTCAAGGCCAACTTTCATGTCGGCTACCACCCACAGGCTTCAGGCCAAGTTGAGAGAGCAAACAGAACTGTGGTGAGTATTTTGAAGAAATACGTGGCTGCAAACCACAAGGACTGGGATGTGAAACTCCCTCTGGTCCTCATGGCCATAAGAGCCACTCCACACACATCAACTGGCATCTCTCCCTTCGAGATGATGACCGGTCGACAGATGACTCTCCCTCTACACCTGTTGTACCAACCAGGCGACGCCGTCATGGCGACAGCCTACACTACACAACAATACATGAAAGATTTGAATGTACACCTCAGAAACACTTTTGCTTTCGCCCAGAAAAACCTGGAAAGGTCCGCTGAAGGACGCAAGGCGTACTATGACCAGAAGGCCTCTCACAATGAACTCCAAGTGGGAGACAGAGTCTGGTACTATACGTTCGCCCCAGCAACCGGGAAAGGAGAGTCCGGGACCGGAACTCTCGCCCGCAAACTAATGCCCAGGTGGACTGGACCTCATCTGATAACAGACAAAGTGTCCTCAGTCGTCTACGAGATCAAAATCAGCAAAGGCCGCAAAGAGCCAATTGCTAAATGGGTACATCGAAATCAGATCAAACCTTACAAGGCGTTCAATGACTCCACAAAAGACAAAGATCTCACAAACTCACCGACTTCATGGGATAATAAGGTCGTCCAAACACAAGTTAGTAAATAAACTAATCAGGTTTAAACTACCATATTTCCCACCCTATAAGTCGCATTGTCCAACTTGAACTTAGAAACGCTAAGTCCAACACCCACAACAAAAACTAATCTTAACAACCATTTAAATCCACAAGATTTAAGTTGACCTCGGTCATAAAGTTGAGACCTGTTTTCTTGTGTGTTGCACTTTGGAATCTGACGACAAGAGTGTGTCGAAGCAGTGAAACGTTGTTTCCTTGTTGTTTAGTCATTACTGTTGTCATTATTTGAGATATTGTTGTGGTTCTGGACACTCCCAGCCAAAAAAGGTTTTGTATTAACATTGATTAATGCATAAGATGGATTTAACTATGCCAACATGCAGTTCGTTTTGTTAAATCTCAACCGTTGAAGAGTCAATGTAGTTTAAAGCTACTCAAGGTACCATAAACTACACTGGCCTCACGATTTCTAAATTGAACCGATTCGATCGTTTCTATTCTAGATTATCTATTCATTTTGATGAGTCTCGCCATAGACTTCAAAATTTATTAGGTACACCAAATCCTACGTCGTTCGTCTAAAAGACAACAGACATTTAGATCAAACTATATTTCATTTTTCTACTTTAGTTTAACCTAAACTAAGTAATGAATGGAGGAATAGTTTGGAATTAGAGGCCTTCGTTACAGAAGCCCTCCAAAATTCTATAGGTATAGATCCCTATATCTAATTTACAGAATTGATCCACCCCTTAATTGGTAATTATAGCTGATCTAAACCATGATAGCTTACATACCAGGTGCATATAGGTAGGGCCTAATGTAAAATCCCAATCATAAGCCCACCTAAAACCACATAATTGCATGACACATAGAACCAGAGTGGCACTGACTGGAGACCAACCAGCCAACAACCTTCGATGTGGGGACCTGCAGCTCCAACGCTTGGTCTTCAACCTTCATCCAAGGATCGCCTCCTCTGCGTCAATCGAGGGATCCCCTCTACATGCTGATTATGAAAACAATTGTTGCTGATCAATCAACAAAACTAATCGTTGTGGATTTACTGCTGTGGGATTACCGCTGTGGATTATAAGACTTTGTTTTCCAAAGGATCACAGACTTTGTTTTCCAAGAGTTAACAGACTCAGTTTTCCGAGGGATTAAAAGCTTACCGCAATGGGATTACCTACGAACAGTATGGAAGTTCCAAAAACTTTATGGGATTATAATTTTTGATTTTTTCTTTTCCACTCGCCGGATTACTTCAAGATCAGAGACAGTTCAAGGTTTCCTTTCGTGTTGGACCCCATCCCCAACGACTGGCGATGGCTTCCAAAAGGGGGGAGATGTAGTGGACATGACCTTGTCCACTTTTAAGACACCTGTGTACTTTTGAACTGTCCAGTGATGACCTTTACTGACCTCTCAGTAAAGCAGGACATTTAACACAATTATTCCATTAGTTATAATCTGAGGACATATAGTCACTAAAAGAGACTATTTCTATATCTTGATTTTATTCTAATGTAATCAAGAATAACTTTTCTCATTTTCATGATATGTGCTTTTATGCTGTGTTATTCTGAAATGTGTTAATTACTGTCTTCACTGCTGTGTTTAAAGGTGAAGCCTTCGGGTCACAGAGACCGGACGGTTTTGTTTAGAAACTCAGAGACAGTCTGATGAGCAGGGCTCCAGCGTTATCTGTCTTTTTTCCTAAACATTTCTCTCTGCTGCTGGCTTGTAACCTTGGGTTTGATAAAGCAAGTGAACTCCTCTCTGTGTTCCTGCTTTTAAGTTCTAACTGTGCGGAAACGCTTCAGTCTTTGAATGGACAAAGAGTTTGAATGGACGGAGACCTGAAAGCTCTCTGCCTTGCAGCTGGTCAAGCTTGGTCAAGAGCCAAAGACTAACTTGTCAGCTAGAACTGATGGACGTCTCCATCCAGTTCCCCGAGCAAAAGCTCCAAAGTTCTTAACACTAGGAATACCAAACACATGTACTTGTACATATTTTACATATAGCTCCCATGGGAGACTGTAAAATGACAGATTGAGGAATTTGCATTCCATTAGGTTTGTGTGACCCCCTGGGGCTGAAGTCTTTTGTGTGCTCAAAACATCCCCCCAGTAGCCAAAACAAAACACCTCCCCATATTCCAACAACAACATTCCTTCTGCAGGTTCAAAGTGCAGCTTTTTACAACACAGACCAAACTTTTGGAGATGTTGATGACTCTTTGCAAATGTCAACGCTAGAAACTTCAGTTTATTTTATAGATATACGTTTTATACTTTTTATACTACTATGCAAAAACTCAGGACAGTATTACACTTTTATTATTTCATTTTATGCTTATGTTCATTGGGTGTTTGGTGTTTTAGGGGTGTTTGGTGTTTCAGTGTTGGTGTAAATTTTCATACTTTTATACTATTATGAAAAAACTCAGGACAGTGTTACACTTTTTTACTATTTTACTATTTTATGTTATGTTTATTAAATGTTTTAGTGTTTAGTGTTTAGATGGTTACTGTTGCACCGAGGGACTGAGAGAAACGCAATTTCGGTCCTGTGTATGTCCTGTACATACAGGTAGTCCCCGATTTACGAGCGAGATCCGTTACAACGAGGCGCTCGTAAACTGGAAATCTCGTAATTTGGAACGGCCGCCACGCTTCTCGTAAGTCCGGAATTTCGCTCGTAAATTGGAACGGTTTTGCTAGCGCGACTACGAACACTCGTTTTTCATCGAAAAACTGCTTATGAGTGCATAAAAATGATCGGAAACGTGTGTCCACATGTTTAGCTAACGAACTGTGGTGAAAAAACACAGGAAAACTCAGTATTTTTTGCGTTTTTTCCAATAATTCGCCAGCTCGTAAGTCCGGAACCTCGTAGATCAGAGCGCTCGTAAATCGGGGACTACCTGTATTGTATTTCTGACAATAAAGTTGACTTTGACTTTGACTGCCTCTAAGCGAGCAGGTCCCCGGTTCAAATCCCGGTCCGGGGGCCTTTCTGGGTGGAGTTTGCATGTTCTCTCCGTGCATGCGTGGGTTTTCTCCGGGTGCTCCGGTTTCCTCCCACAGT
>JBBPBX010061652.1:0-21056 GCA_038048925.1 Garcialebias charrua | reverse complement strand
GGGCGCGGGACTGGTCCAGCGGCCCCTTGTGCGAGGAGCAGGAGTCGCAGCTGCGGCAAAAGTCTTCTACATCCCTCCGTTGCTGGCCCCAGTAGTAGCCTTGGCGGAGGCGGCGCAGGGTCTTGGTGACACCAAAGTGCCCAGAGCCTGTGCTTCCATGACTGGCTCCCAGCACCGCTGACCTCAGCGATCTCGGCACCACAACCTGCCACCTCTCCTCCCCAGTGGCCGGATCCTTCCAGGCACGCTGCAACACCCCTTCACTCAACCTCAGAGTACCAAACTTGGCCCACAATCCTTTTGTGGCAACAGAAAGCCCAGTGACCTCATCCCAGTTGGGACGCTGCCCGCCCTCGAGCCATTGTAGGACTGGCAGCAGGTCGGTATCTTGCTCCTGTTTTGTCCTCCACTCTGTCACATCCACCACTTGGAGCACCCTGCACGAGAGCTGCGCTGTGCCATCTGTTGCTGTGAGCTCCTTCTCCTCTTGCTTTTCACAATGACGACAGCCTGCTGCAGCACATGGGCGGCGAGAAAGGGCATCCGCGTTGGAATGGCGTGCTCCTGCTCTGTGTTCCACAGTGAAATTAAAGCCCTGGAGCTCCTCCAGCCAACGAGCCACCTGCCCCTCGGGCTCCCTGAACGACATCAGCCACTGGAGGGCAGCATGGTCTGTTCTGATAATGAATGGTGTGCCACACAGGTAGTACTTAAAATGTCTTACCGCCGCCATCACTGCCAGAAGCTCTCGCCGTGTAACACAGTAGCGTCGCTCACTCTTATTCAGGATCCGGCTGTAGTATGCTACTACTCTCTCACCATTGGGTCCAACCTGCGACAACACCGCTCCCAGTCCCACGTTACTGGCGTCTGTGTCCAAGACAAATGGCAGGTTGGGGTCCGGTGGGGCAAGGACCGGGGACTCTGTCAGGGATCTGCGCAGGATGTCGAATGCCTGCTGACAGTCTTGGTTCCAGGTGAAGTCGCAATTTTTCTGCAGCAGGCGGAAGAGTGGTGCAGCTATTGAGGAAAAGTCTTTCACAAATCTTCTGTAGTAGGAGGCCAGGCCAAGGAAGCTTTTAAGCTGGACTTGGTCCGTTGGAGTGGGCCAGTCCTTAATTGTGTGGACCTTCTCCTCCAACGTGCTGACGCCCTCACAACCCAGCTTGTGGCCCAGAAATTCTACCTCCCTCCTCATGAAGTGGCACTTGTCTGGGTGTAGTTTCAGGCCTGCAGCAGCCACTCTCCCCAGCACCTGTTTCAGGGAGTCCAGAGCGGCCTCAAAGGAGCTTCCGTGCACCAGGAGGTCATCTAGGTAGACCAGACACTGCTGTCGTGGGACCCCAGCCAGTACCCTGTCCATGAGTCTCTCAAAGGTAGCAGGAGCGTTGCATAGACCGAAGCTTAGTACTCTGAACTGCCACAGTCCCCTGTTGGTGCAGAAGGCTGTCTTGGGTCTAGACTCCGGTGACAATGGCACCTGCCAGTATCCACTTCGCAGGTCCAGGGTGGAGAACCAGGATGAACCTACTACCAAATCCAGCGATTCGTCTATTCTGGGGAGAGGGTAAGAATCCTTTTTTGTAACTTTATTGAGGGGTCGGTAGTCTACACAAAAGCGCATCCTTGTGCTGTTTTTCTTGGGTACCATCACCACAGCGGAGGCCCACGGGCTGTCAGATGGCTCTATGATGCCTGTCTCAATCATCTCACCCAGTTCTCTGTCAGCAACCTCCTGGAGAGCTAAGGGAAGGCGGCGAGGACGCACTTTAATAGGACGAGCATCCCCAGTGTCGATGGTGTGCTCCACCAAGTGTGTCAGACCCACTTCGTTCTCTTTAAGAGCAAAAGTGTCCTTAAACTCCAACAGCACCTGCCATAGGTTTTCCTGCTGCTGCTGAGTCAGCCCCTCACAGTTCTTGGACCAGATTTCTCTCACTGCAGACAGCCTCTCCTCCTCTTCAGTTTGATGTTCAGCTGGTGGCAGTGCCAAAGTCTCTGCGGTGTACGCAGCTACAGCTTCAGGGGCTGGGCATGACGAGGGGGAAACGAGCTGCACGCTCCTCCCCTCAGGCAGTATCAGGGCA
Source organism: Garcialebias charrua (assembly GCA_038048925.1). Lineage (NCBI taxonomy): Eukaryota > Metazoa > Chordata > Actinopteri > Cyprinodontiformes > Rivulidae > Garcialebias > Garcialebias charrua. The sequence continues at coordinate 18,969 of JBBPBX010061652.1, read as the reverse complement.
CCCCTGCCTAGGTCAATCACACCACCAATGGCTCGTAGAAAGTCCAACCCAAGGATGCATGTGTCCTGCACATCTGCCACCCAGGCAGCATAAGGCACAGCGAGATCTCCCACCTTAAACTGGAACACTCCCCTCCCTCTTATGGGGGCCAGGTCACCAGTCACTGTCTTAAGCTGCACATCAGTTGCCTGCACAGTAGCTCCAGTAGGGATGATGTCAGGTCGAACAAGTGTTGCGTTGGATCCTGTGTCCAGGAGTGCTGTACAAGGCACCCCGGCGACCACCACTGGAATGTGACAAAAGTTGCCCACTTGTGTCCAGCCCACAGCAATGATGGTGCCTGGTGGAGATGGTGCTAGGCTGGGGGTGTTGGTCTCACAGGCCCGTGTACTCCCACCTACACGGGCCCTTGGGCGTTTCCCGGCACGGCTGCAAACCTGGGACACTGCCTGATGAGGTGGCCCGTTTGCCCACAGCCCCAGCAGCTCTGCGGTCGACGGCGTGGGTCCACTTGGGGAGCAGATGACTGAAGAGCAGCGGTCTGCGTCGTACTGAGTGGTCCCCTTGTCCTCCCCAGCTGCTCGACCGGAGCTGACAGTACTCTCACTATTGGTGCGTCCTCAGCTCCACCAATGGATCCTGTCAGCATCTCCCTCTCCAGCGCTAACTCTAGAGCTGCTCCAAGCGTTTCTGGACGTGCCAGCTGAGTCTGTATTCGGAGCTCTTTGGGACTGAGAGCCTGCAGGAACTGATCACGAGCGAGCTCTGCCTGCACTGCAGGTGGCATGTTGTCATAAGCCCTCCTGCAGAGACACTCAATGTCATGGGCCAGGATACGAAGAGGCTCTGCAGGCTGTCTGCGTCTATTGTGAAACTCTGATCGCAGCAGCACAGGCTGGTTATACTGTCCAAATCGTCTCTGTAGTGTCCCAACCAGAGCAGCATAGTCTCTCCTCTCCTCCTTGCTCAGCAGCAGTAAACAGGCAGCTGCATCCTCACACAGGCACAAAGCTAATTGCAGTGCTTTATTCTCCTCATCCCAGCCAGCAGCTGCAGCTAACAGTTCAAACTGAGCAATAAACACCTCCCATGGCGTCTTTCCATTGAACTTTGGCGTTTTTATGTTTGCCGCTACTTCTCGCCGCTGGGCGCCGCCATCTTTGTTTACGTCACGTGATGGCGCGTCACGAAGATTAGATTCTATTCCGCTGAAACCGCGGTCATGGCGGGGAAAGTTCTCGTATCTAGCCAAACCTGGTGAGAATCCAGCCTCAGCAGACATTTGCAGCGCCGTGTCTCTCACTCTGTGAGCAGTCGAATGCAGCCGGGCTTCCATCTCCAGCTCCTCCCGTTTAATCTTGTCCGCGAACATGTCTCCACCTGCAGTTTGCTCCGCCGCGCGCTTCAGAGGCAGCTCGTAGTTTCACTTCTGACACCAGTGTAACGTTGTCGCGGTCACTCAAGCACCAGACGTTCTGCTTCAGCCAACACTTTATTAAAGAGCACAAATAACAGGCCAGTAAACTCAGAGTCACTGTTTGGCCGTGACCCACGCCATAACTCCTCAGCTTCACAACAGGTGCTCCCAGCCTCTCTACAGAACCGCCAAAACTCCCTCTAGCCCCACCCCATCTTATTTCCCAACAACCCTTGCATCATAAACAGGACATGAACAATTAACACTTAACATGACTCTTCAAGGGTCATTACACTATTTTCTTTTAGCCGATGGTTGGTGTTACGGTCACTGACCTCTAGGGGCTCTCTTTTCTTGAGGGAGCCCTCTCTCTCCCTTTGTGTTTTCAGTTCTACCTGGCTGCCACAGGTGAAAAGTGTTAGAGCTCGTCAGCCACCCCACAAAGAGCTTCATGCCAAAGATGTCAGGCCCCGCTGGAAGAAACGAGAAGTGGAGGCTCAGTGATTGGGGTCAGGGTGGAGGTGTCTTCTCACGCTGCTCGTCTATCGATCAAGGTCGGAGGTGTAATTTGGAGTACTCTCTAGGATTCTTTCAACGAGGAAGTGAGATGGATGACTGTGAAGATTTAGATTAATCAGATAATTATAGTGTGGATGGTGATTTTTGTAAGAATGGTGCTAAGAAGGGTGACTGGCAAACCGTGAATCGAGGAAACAAGAAGAGGAAAGGCATTGAGTCAGATGACAACAAAAGAGAGGAAAATAAGGGAGATGACATTAAAGTAATTATTAGATTCCAGAACCCATGTGCTTTGAATCCTTTGAAAGTAAGTGAGGCTATACATAAAGTAGCAGGTGAGGTGAAAGTCGTTAAGACGTTAAGGGATGGTAATCTGTTGGTGATTTGCAGTGATAGAGATCAGGTGCAGGGAATAATGAGATGCAAAACATTGGCCCTCATGCACGAACCATTCGTACGCACAGATTTGTGCTTATACTGTGCGTACGAGTGATTTAGGATCATTTGTGGCATCCAACAATGTTTTCGTATCCTAGGATTTTTCTCAGATACGAACAAAATTTACGAGTGGTCCGGACCTGTCGTATAATTTAGGAGCGTCAGTCTGCTGTCATCCAGACGGGATTTCTCCACTAATAACTTCATATTTCGTTATTTAGAAAATATTTTGGGTTTAAAATATTCACGCACCATAATTATTCTTGACAATAGGTTATTCTGTTTGAATTAGAATTATAATTTTAAGTTTAATTTGTCTGGTGTGTCGCGCAGGCTTCAGTGAGTCGTGCGCTCCCCTTGGTCATCAAAGCCGCTCCTCATATTAACACCCAGGTACATAAAATCCCCATACACCGCCGCAGAACAAGTACGAATTAAGACTGATCTTCATGCTATTGCTGGACTGCTGTGCAAACACCATCAGAGCAATAGATTATTATATCTGATCTGAAATATGACCTGCAGAATGTGGTTGCGCCCTGATCAGGAGGCGCCCTGATCAGGAGGCGCGCTGATCAGGAGGCGCGCTGATCAGGAGGTGCGCGCTGACCAGGAGGCACCCTGATCAGGAGGCGCGCTGATCAGGAGGCGCGCTGACCAGGAGGCGCCCTGATCAGGAGGCGCCCTGATCAGGAGGCGCCCTGATCAGGAGGCGCCCTGATCAGGAGGCGCGCTGATCAGGAGGTGCGCGCTGATCAGGAGGTGCGCGCTGACCAGGAGGCGCGCTGACCAGGAGGCGCCCTGATCAGGAGGCGCCCTGATCAGGAGGTGCGCCCTGATCAGGAGGTGCGCGCATCATTTGTGCTGCAAAACATGTTGGCATCTTGCAGCGTGGCATTTATTGTCCACCATCTCCTGACCACCTCCTGTCCGTGCTGCGGCGAGATGTTTGTTTGAAGCCATTTTCAGATCAAACCATTTATTCTTGATTTCTGATACTGTACGACCCACGGGACACAAAACATATGCACTACAATATTAATATGAAGTTAGTAGTTTCGAGACAATTTAAAATGCTTCTGTTGAAAAACACATCCGACACTTGCGGGGGGGGGGGTAGCGGTGCGCCACGGCTCTTCTGAATAAGTGAAACTATAATGTAACACAGTTCACTAAAATTAAAGGTATTTGACCATCCGACACTTGCGGGGGGGTGGGGGGGTAGCCACAGCGCCACTGAGAGCAGATCTCTGAACGCGTGAAGTTCCTCCTTTTACTTCGAGTTTGAATGAATGGACACTTCCTGCTGTCAGAAGGCAGGAAGCGTGGCCTTATATGGTGTTTTGAGGGGTGGGAATTATGTAAATTACATTCCCGCGAGCACGCGCAGGTGAGTAGAACAGGTGGGATCCATCAACTTTAAGCAGCCCGTTTACACGCTTTTCCTCATGATAGAAGACGTTGTTGGATCTGACGTGGCATGTTCGTACGAACGCTTCGTACGAACAAAAGTAGGAGGAATTTAGGATAACAATACGAACATTTTCGTGCATGAGGGCCAATGTCTTTCCTAACTAGTATTATCAGTGGAAAATCTGACAGCCGCCCTGATCTTATCGCAGAAGTTAATTGTTTGGTGTATGAAATAATGCAACAGAATATAAGTATTCAATTCACATGGGTTCCGGCACATAAAGGAATTGTTGGCAATGAAAAAGTTGATAAGTTGGCTAAAGAAGCAGTTAAAGCAAGAGAAATTGAATATGATGTCCCATTAAGTAAAGCAGAAATAAAAATAATTGTTAAAGATAAAATAAATGATATGTGGCAGGAGAGGTGGGATTTAGAGGAAAGAGGAAGACATTTACATAACATACAGAAGGAGGTACTCCTAAGTGACGATAGTAGTTTAATGTCTAGGAGAGAGGAAGTATGGATTAACAGGTTGAGGATTGGGCACACTACATTAAATAGTGGTCTAAAGATAATAGGAAAACATCCATCAGGTGACTGCTCTAATTGTGGGGAACTGGAAGGAGTGGAACATGTGTTGCTTTATTGTAAGAAATATAATAAAGAGAGGAAGGCACTGGAAAGGGTAATGGGGAGTTCGGTGACAATGGTTACTTTATTGAAGAAAAATCAGTCACAGGATATAACTAAAGCACTTGTTAAATATTAGAAAGTTACACAGATGGTTTGAGAGAGGTGTGAAGGAAGCTTTGTATGTTAAGAGAGAAAAACCTTCTCTTAACAGAGGAGGAGGTCTGAGATTTCAACTTTCCAAGACTTACAACTCAGTTTTGGGGCTGATTCACAAACGTTTTACACCGGATGGGAGCAGAGGTGTCTTGTCTGTGAATTAGACTAGCAAAGTTTGTTGAGAAACCTCTGTTGTTGGGCTGTGAGGTGTTTTTTGTCAATTTACATACAGTTGTTGTGTCTGCTGTCAGAGACTTCAAGGGAACTCCCTACTGTTAAGGTGTGATCTGTCAATTTACATGTATGTGTTACCTCAGCTTGCAATTTACATATGATGGTGCGTGACTCCTGTTATAAATCCCCACACGCACACACAGTCTGGTTCATTGAATTGATAAAGCTTCTCGGATGAGAAGCGAAACGTCTTCTGTTACAAATAAAGTCCAGTTGATCTTGAATTGAACGCCTTTTTGATTTATCATGTCCTGGACGACTGAGAATCTTCACCAGCACATTTGAAAGTTACAAAATTAGCTGAAAGGATTTAATTTTTTTTTTATTTTTTTTATTTTTTTTTTTATTGAAAGTACATAGACTCTTGAATTACATCTCCGTCCGGTTGATGGCGGTAATACACTGAGTTTGTAAACTGCCAGAAAACACCATTGAAGAAGAAGAAGAAGTGTTTGTTGTTGTGCTCCGTAGCTACGAGCTGAAGGCCTTTTCTCTTGACTGCTGCTCAAATGAGTTGAAGTGAACGTTAAATTGAGCTGTAACATCTGTAAATGTTGCTGACCGGAAGTTAACAGATGTGGAGACAGCGGCTCAAACAGCTGGAAGCAGAGGAAGAAGAAAAGTCTGAGGATTTTGGAAGTAGAGCTGCAGCTCAGGAACAAACAGAGCAAGACACATGTTAGATGCTGTTTTCAGTCCCAACCATCAACTGCATTCCAGAATCGATCAGTTTACAAATTCAGCCCCGCTACCTGGTATGATTACTGCTGGTATGATAGTGTTCTGTTTAATGTAAAGAGTTTTCGGTGATAATTTAAACAAGTGTCAATACATTTATTATGTTCATTGTGTGAGCAGGCAGGCAGGCAGGCACACCACACCACACCACACAACACCACACCAATTGTTAGTTAAATATCTAAACATTTCACTGAGGGGCACTTATTTTCCTGTGGCCTAAACAGTATTAGATGTGGCGGCCATCTTGATTTGGTTTACTCTGCTTAATTTGTTGCTGGAACAGGATCCGGGAAACTCTTGTTTTGACAGGGTGTGTTCTGCTGTTTGTTTGGATCCGGTAACTCAGGCTTATTAATAATAAAGTTATGGACAAATATGACTGCGTTGAACAAATAAAACTTATATTGAATATGTAAACTGAAAATAATTACATAAACACTAATTTTAAACACAACAGCCACTTACAACTTGCTAATATCACAATCTGCCTCCACCCTTAAAAAATCTCTGCCTCTTAAAGAGTGGTGGGGGTGAGTGCCGAGCTAACCAGGCAGTCGTACGCGGGCAGGAGCCCACAGGCAACGGACATGAACAGACGGAGGAGGTGCCTGGAGGTTTCACATGTGGAGTCAGACAGTGAATTCAGAGGAGAAGAGTCGGAACCGTCAAGGAGGAGGGGGGTAGGATGAAAATGTTTACAAATGTAGATGTTTAACAACCTGTTAAAATACAACAAAATGCAGGAAATCACATCTACTTTATTCAACATTTTCTGGGGGAGGACCACAGACTGAGTCAGATGTTCCTGTTGATGGTCAGTGGGATTTTTCTGTTTCTAAACTTTATGTTGTAAATTGTTGCTGTCTGAATCTAAATGACTTGAATTTTGGTGACGTAACTCTAAAGACACGTGTATGAAAAGAGTTGGACACTTTGTGAATAAACAGTGAAGACAGAGGTTCAGTGTTGTCCTCAGTGTCCCTGATGATGGAGGAGGTTGTGGACTTGTTCAGTGTGATGGTCCCATCAGGCTGCATCAGGCCTCCTGAAGGCCCACAAGCTCACAGCTCTTTTTCCACAGCTTCACCTGCACATCAGAGTCAGAGGACTGCATGGAGATCATTGTGGATCAAGATGGATCCAAAGCTTCATCACTTCATGTTCATCCAGTGAAGACTTGGAGGGAGTTTCTTTAAAAGCTCCTCGTTACAAACTATGAAGTCAAACATGAAAATGTTCTCCTCCAGTGTGAAAGAGTTGACTCCGGTAGTTTTCCACATATATTCATGTGTAATTCTGAAATGTGTCTACAAACTGTGTGTAAACAGAGCACTCAGCTGAATGTGACAAACATCATGTGGAAACTGGAGTCACATGATGGAGCTCCATTTGTCTGCTGGAGTCTGTGGAGGTCAACAAATATGGAGGAATGGGACAAGCGTAGAATCTCCTAGAAGACGTTTAGGTGGAAATATAAGAATGAATCTGCAGCTAAACGCTAAATAAAAGAGACAAAATGAGTAAAGCAGCTATAATAATAATAAAACAGAAGTCATCATTTATCTGCTGCCAAACTTTACTCAACAAATTAGAACATAAACACAAAGTAACAAATTCAAACTGTTCTCCATCACAAACAACTTTTCCACACACGTCAACATTGTTCACCTATTTTCTGTCACTTCGGCTGTTTCCGCAGCTAAACAAACACATGCTAGTTGGCAGCTGGCTCCATTTTGGTTGATAATTCTTTAATGAGGAATGCATTAACCATCGAGATGAGAACAAACTTGAAGGATTTAGTTTTTGACTTCCTGATTTGTTGGAGCGCTCTTCATGACTTTGTGCTGAGTGTTTTTACTCTGAACTTCTAAACATACAAGAAATAAAATGTTTGTTTTTCACAAAGTTCAACGTTTTGTTCAGCACATCCAGCGACTGTTGCAAATGTAAATGTTCAATGTTTTCCTCACAGAAAGTCAAAGTCAAAGTCAAAGTCAACTTTATTGTCAGATCTGCAATATGTACAGTGCAGGACATACACAGGACCGAAATTGCGTTTCTCTCAGTCCCTCGGTGCAACAGTAAACATCTAAACATTGAAACACTGAAACATATAATAATAGACATAAGCATAAAAATAGTAAAACTAACACTGTCCTGAGTTTTTTCCATAGTGGTATAAAAAAAAGAGTATAAAAAGTATAACTAAAATAAACTAAAGGTTTCTAGCATTGACATTTGCAAACATGAAACCTGCGCACATTTCAAGAAATCCATCAGAGGTTTGAGTTTAGTAAATCAGTGAACATCAACAGATCCAATGATTTGGATTCAAAAGATCCAAAACTCCACAGAAACCAGTTTGAGCTCAACAGAGACATTTTTGTCCATTTTATAGTCAAACACAAAGACATTTAAATCTAAATCATTCTTTGGACATCAAAAATCTTATGACTGTAATTAAATCTTTTTATTTTTAAAGTTTCCAAAACTCATGTTTCCATCAAATCACAAAGTTTTGTTAACGAATGTGAAAGTTGATGTTAAATAGTTCAAAGCTTCATTTCAAAGTGAACCTTTGGTTCAGTGTTTGTCAGAAATGTTTGGTTGTGAAGCTCAGGCTTTAGATGATGGATGGACAGACAGACAATAAACAGATGTTTGAATGATCCCAGATGTTCAAAAATACATCTGGAAATGTTTCAACATAGAAACTACTTTCATGATATTGTTATTGATTTTAATTGTTTTATTATTTGTTTTATTGTAATTTAATTCTGTTGCTCCTTGTAGCACTTTGAGATTTTCATTAATGAAAAGTGCGTTATAAATTGAATTCATTATTATTATTATTATTATTATGTTTTTAAACACTCAAATGTTTTTTCATCCAAAAGTGTTTTTGTGTTTGTGCTTTTTTGACTGAACTCACAGAGTTGAGATGTTTTCAAAGTCAAAATGATTTTCTTTCCTTCATCAGCAGCTAAATGTAGAATATTTGATGCTTCATGGAGTCACATAGTGTTTCATCAAACAGCTGGTTGTGCTGCTGTTTTAAATTGTGTCCTAAATGTGAAAAGTGATGCGAGGACATCATTTGATTGTCCACTCTGAAGACTTTAGAGAAAGACAAACAGAGGTTTCTGTGAGACACTTATAATAATAATAATAATAATCATTTTATTTAAAAGCGCCTTTCATGACACCCAAGGACACTTAACAAACCAACACAGTGAATACAGAGCAAACATTATCAGCAACAAATTGAAATATAAAATACATAAAGGATATAAAATGGAAGATAAAAATACATCACACTTGAAGCTAGACGTGTTCATTGAAGTGTTTCTTGTGAGCTGCAGACTCCAACATGTCTCTGGTCTCAGACTCAAACACTCGGGACACATCAGCTGAAATAAAGTCCACTTTGCTGCAAACATCTGCTGTGAAAACAAAGTGGAAACATGAACGCAGCAGGAAAAGTGATTTTGAACGCTGCACACAAGATGAGTTTTCTGTGGATCATCAGTGAAAAATATTGTCCACAAGTGATTTCAGCAGCATGTGGTGGTTGAGGCCAGTGTTCCTTTAAAGCTCCACTGACATCATCTTTTAACTTATGGCACAACATATATATATATATATTAAGATTGACCTCTGATCGTTTTTGCTAAAACAATGTTAAATTAATTAAATTTCCTCTCAAAAATAGTTTAAAATTAGCGCCTTTTTTTTACATGATAAATAGGGATTTTCCCGTCGCAGGATTATGACGTCACAACAAGACTCGTCTCAAGTGCGCACCTTGAAAACAATGGAGGAGATACAAACTCGATCCGTCCAATTTAGCCATTTCAAACTTTATATTTTAGCGGATTGTCTTCAGAGAAGCCAAAGTTATTTCAAGTAAACAGCAGGTTATAATTTTTTTCAGCTCCTGCTGGTTTTTGGAGACTTTCACTTCATGAAGTGAGCAGGTGTGTGGAGTTACATGAGCTGCATGTTGACGAGGCAGAAGGAATTCTACAACATGTAAATCGTCTCCACAGCACTGAAATGGTAATATATTAGTTAATGTTTCTAATAATTATTCAACATTATTAGTTATTAGTTTGTGTACAAAACAATTTGCACAGGCTCCTGCTGATCATGTTCAATTTGTCAGCTTTGTTATGTAATCCAGTCAACATGTTTAAAATATTTCATATTTATTTTTCTATTTAATTTGGACATCACTTGGTGTTATAGTGGTGTATCATTAAAATGATGGAAATACATGACATTAGTTTGACCCATTGTCTTAATATACAGTATACTGCATATAATATATACTGTGTGTGTCTGTGTGTTTTATCATCAATTCACAGAAATATCTTCACCTGAAGAGTGGACCCAGGTGGTGGAGAACAAACCTTGAAGAGAAACTAGACAGATGTCCTCTGCATCCAGACCTACAACACCTGGACATCAAGGAGGGTGGACGAGGAGGGTGTTGGAGTCTGAAGAAGTTCTGATTTTGCAGATTTACAGCTGTAAAGTGTCATTTTTAAGGAGCTGATGAAGTCAAACACCACTTGCTGATATTTTTTAAACTCAATTTTTTTTGATAATCTGTTCATATTAATGTTTCCCCATAGGTTTTCATATATTTGATAATATGGGATGGTTTTACTTTAATAAAATGTTTTTTTAACATTCACCAATTTTGTTTTTACTAAAGTACTTTCTGTGAGTTGTAGATGAACGAATGAAATTAAAACAGATACACAAATATTCTCACAAAGAATAACTCAACACTAACAGATAATATAGTGTACTACTGTAACTTTATTTACACATAACTACATAAACACTTGGTTCATTGTTATCCTTTTTTTTCAAACAATATGTTCATTTGAACTGTCAGAAAAAATATTAAATTTATATTTTCATTGATTCATTTTCATGTCAATGCTCTGGCAAGTTGTAGTATTTCTGTAGTATTTCTGGTGTAACGTTGTCGCGGTCACTCAAGCACCAGACGTTCTGCTTCAGCCAACGCTTTATTCAAGTACACAAAATAACAGGCCAGTAAACTCAGAGTCACTGTTTGGCCGTGACCCACGCCAGAACTCCTCAGCCTCACAACAGGTGCTTCCAGCTTCTTCACAGAACCGCCACCTGGGTCCACTCTTCAGGTGAAGATATTTCTGTGAATTGATGATAAAACACACAGACACACACAGTATATATTATATGCAGTATACTGTATATTAAGACAATGGGTCAAACTAATGTCATGTATTTCCATCATTTTAATGATACACCACTATAACACCAAGTGATGTCCAAATTAAATAGAAAAATAAATATGAAATATTTTAAACATGTTGACTGGATTACATAACAAAGCTGACAAATTGAAGCAACATGATCAACAGCTGCAGGAGCCTGTGCAAATTGTTTTGTACACAAACTAATAACTAATAATGTTGAATAATTATTAGAAACATTAACTAATATATTACCATTTCAGTGCTGTGGAGACGATTTACATGTTGTAGAATTCCTTCTGCCTCGTCCACATGCAGCTCATGTAACTCCACACACAGCTGCTCACTTCATGAAGTGAAAGTCTCCAAAAACCAGCAGGAGCTGAAACAAATTATAACCTGCTGTTTACTTGAAATAACTTTGGCTTCTCTGAAGACAATCCGCTAAAATATAAGTTTTAAATGGCTAAATTGGACGGATCGAGTTTGTATCTCCTCCATTGTTTTCAAGGTGCGCAGTAGAGACGAGTCTTGTTGTGACGTCATAATCCTGCGACGGGAAAATCCCTATTTATCATGTAAAAAAAAGGCGCTAATTTTAAACTATTTTTGAGAGGAAATTTAATTAATTTAACATTGTTTTAGCAAAAACGATCAGAGGTCAATCTTAATATATATATATATATGTTGTGCCATAAGTTAAAAGATGATGTCAGTGGAGCTTTAAAGGAACACTGGCCTCAACCACCACATGCTGCTGAAATCACTTGTGGACAATATTTTTCACTGATGATCCACAGAAAACTCATCTTGTGTGCAGCGTTCAAAATCACTTTTCCTGCTGCGTTCATGTTTCCACTTTGTTTTCACAGCAGATGTTTGCAGCAAAGTGGACTTTATTTCAGCTGATGTGTCCCGAGTGTTTGAGTCTGAGACCAGAGACATGTTGGAGTCTGCAGCTCACAAGAAACACTTCAATGAACACGTCTAGCTTCAAGTGTGATGTATTTTTATCTTCCATTTTATATCCTTTATGTATTTTATATTTCAATTTGTTGCTGATAATGTTTGCTCTGTATTCACTGTGTTGGTTTGTTAAGTGTCCTTGGGTGTCATGAAAGGCGCTTTTAAATAAAATGATTATTATTATTATTATTATAAGTGTCTCACAGAAACCTCTGTTTGTCTTTCTCTAAAGTCTTCAGAGTGGACAATCAAATGATGTCCTCGCATCACTTTTCACATTTAGGACACAATTTAAAACAGCAGCACAACCAGCTGTTTGATGAAACACTATGTGACTCCATGAAGCATCAAATATTCTACATTTAGCTGCTGATGAAGGAAAGAAAATCATTTTGACTTTGAAAACATCTCAACTCTGTGAGTTCAGTCAAAAAAGCACAAACACAAAAACACTTTTGGATGAAAAAACATTTGAGTGTTTAAAAACATAATAATAATAATAATAATAATGAATTCAATTTATAACGCACTTTTCATTAATGAAAATCTCAAAGTGCTACAAGGAGCAACAGAATTAAATTACAATAAAACAAATAATAAAACAATTAAAATCAATAACAATATCATGAAAGTAGTTTCTATGTTGAAACATTTCCAGATGTATTTTTGAACATCTGGGATCATTCAAACATCTGTTTATTGTCTGTCTGTCCATCCATCATCTAAAGCCTGAGCTTCACAACCAAACATTTCTGACAAACACTGAACCAAAGGTTCACTTTGAAATGAAGCTTTGAACTATTTAACATCAACTTTCACATTCGTTAACAAAACTTTGTGATTTGATGGAAACATGAGTTTTGGAAACTTTAAAAATAAAAAGATTTAATTACAGTCATAAGATTTTTGATGTCCAAAGAATGATTTAGATTTAAATGTCTTTGTGTTTGACTATAAAATGGACAAAAATGTCTCTGTTGAGCTCAAACTGGTTTCTGTGGAGTTTTGGATCTTTTGAATCCAAATCATTGGATCTGTTGATGTTCACTGATTTACTAAACTCAAACCTCTGATGGATTTCTTGAAATGTGCGCAGGTTTCATGTTTGCAAATGTCAATGCTAGAAACCTTTAGTTTATTTTAGTTATACTTTTTATACTCTTTTTTTTATACCACTATGGAAAAAACTCAGGACAGTGTTAGTTTTACTATTTTTATGCTTATGTCTATTATTATATGTTTCAGTGTTTCAATGTTTAGATGTTTACTGTTGCACCGAGGGACTGAGAGAAACGCAATTTCGGTCCTGTGTATGTCCTGCACTGTACATATTGCAGATCTGACAATAAAGTTGACTTTGACTTTGACTTTGACTTTCTGTGAGGAAAACATTGAACATTTACATTTGCAACAGTCGCTGGATGTGCTGAACAAAACGTTGAACTTTGTGAAAAACAAACATTTTATTTCTTGTATGTTTAGAAGTTCAGAGTAAAAACACTCAGCACAAAGTCATGAAGAGCGCTCCAACAAATCAGGAAGTCAAAAACTAAATCCTTCAAGTTTGTTCTCATCTCGATGCTTAATGCATTCCTCATTAAAGAATTATCAACCAAAATGGAGCCAGCTGCCAACTAGCATGTGTTTGTTTAGCTGCGGAAACAGCCGAAGTGACAGAAAATAGGTGAACAATGTTGACGTGTGTGGAAAAGTTGTTTGTGATGGAGAACAGTTTGAATTTGTTACTTTGTGTTTATGTTCTAATTTGTTGAGTAAAGTTTGGCAGCAGATAAATGATGACTTCTGTTTTATTATTATTATAGCTGCTTTACTCATTTTGTCTCTTTTATTTAGCGTTTAGCTGCAGATTCATTCTTATATTTCCACCTAAACGTCTTCTAGGAGATTCTACGCTTGTCCCATTCCTCCATATTTGTTGACCTCCACAGACTCCAGCAGACAAATGGAGCTCCATCATGTGACTCCAGTTTCCACATGATGTTTGTCACATTCAGCTGAGTGCTCTGTTCACACACAGTTTGTAGACACATGTCAGAATTACACATGAACATATGTGGAAAACTACCGGAGTCAACTCTTTCACACTGGAGGAGAACATTTTCATGTTTGACTTCATAGTTTGTAACGAGGAGCTTTTAAAGAAACTCCCTCCAAGTCTTCACTGGATGAACATGAAGTGATGAAGCTTTGGATCCATCTTGATCCACAATGATCTCCATGCAGTCCTCTGACTCTGATGTGCAGGTGAAGCTGTGGAAAAAGAGCTGTGAGCTTGTGGGCCTTCAGGAGGCCTGATGCAGCCTGATGGGACCATCACACTGAACAAGTCCACAACCTCCTCCATCATCAGGGACACTGAGGACAACACTGAACCTCTGTCTTCACTGTTTATTCACAAAGTGTCCAACTCTTTTCATACACGTGTCTTTAGAGTTACGTCACCAAATTCAAGTCATTTAGATTCAGACAGCAACAATTTACAACATAAAGTTTAGAAACAGAAAAATCCCACTGACCATCAACAGGAACATCTGACTCAGTCTGTGGTCCTCCCCCAGAAAATGTTGAATAAAGTAGATGTGATTTCCTGCATTTTGTTGTATTTTAACAGGTTGTTAAACATCTACATTTGTAAACATTTTCATCCTACCCCCCTCCTCCTTGACGGTTCCGACTCTTCTCCTCTGAATTCACTGTCTGACTCCACATGTGAAACCTCCAGGCACCTCCTCCGTCTGTTCATGTCCGTTGCCTGTGGGCTCCTGCCCGCGTACGACTGCCTGGTTAGCTCGGCACTCACCCCCACCACTCTTTAAGGGGCGGAGAGTTTTTTAAGGGTGGAGGCAGATTGTGATATTAGCAAGTTGTAAGTGGCTGTTGTGTTTAAAATGAGTGTTTATGTAATTATTTTCAGTTTACATATTCAATATAAGTTTTATTTGTTCAACGCAGTCATATTTGTCCATAACTTTATTATTAATAAGCCTGAGTTACCGGATCCAAACAAACAGCAGAACACACCCTGTCAAAACAAGAGTTTCCCGGATCCTGTTCCAGCAACAAATTAAGCAGAGTAAACCAAATCAAGATGGCCGCCACATCTAATACTGTTTAGGCCACAGGAAAATAAGTGCCCCTCAGTGAAATGTTTAGATATTTAACTAACAATTGGTGTGGTGTTGTGTGGTGTGGTGTGGTGTGCCTGCCTGCCTGCCTGCTCACACAATGAACATAATAAATGTATTGACACTTGTTTAAATTATCACCGAAAACTCTTTACATTAAACAGAACACTATCATACCAGCAGTAATCATACCAGGTAGCGGGGCTGAATTTGTAAACTGATCGATTCTGGAATGCAGTTGATGGTTGACAGGAAACTTCAATTTATATTGGTCTACCAAAAAAATAGACCTTTTATTGAAACTATCACAAGAATTACATTAAACATTTGTATCGATATTAGCTCTGATTTAAAGGGGACCTCAGATGCATTTTTTAAAATTTTATGTTATTTCTTTGTGCTATCTAGACCCTATTCCTTCAATTTAATGCACAAAATAATTATTAGATAATCAATTATACCCTTTTTAATTCTGCCATTTTTAACTTTCGTTTTGAACGACCGGTTTCTTGAAGTCCACGCCCTTCAACGATCTGTTCACGCCCTCTGTAACAGCCAGTATCTGTAATGTGTTGTTGTTTTAAAATTAGCTCTTTTTTTATTACTCATTTGACTTACTGTTAGTGTTAGCTTAAGATAACTTACCGAAACCCGTCTGAGCGCGCCGCAGTTTGCTGCTCCTTTTAGCATTAGACCACCCGAATCCGAAGCTAATGTTAGCTTGTTCCTCTTCCGGTTTTCGCCAGCTCCGCTCGTGAAGCACGCGGAGATTTTGGGAGTTATCGCTGTTCCAGTGAAGACAACACAAAGTTCACCAAGTGTCTCCCGTAAATTAATCTGTAAGGAGAAGGTCCTCTTGCTGCGAGCCTGCTGCGAGGCTGCTGCAAGGCTGTACAGTTGAAGCTCCGCTCCATCGCGCCGGAAGAGGGTCCCGTCGAACCCGGTCCTTCCGCCTGTGGTCCGCTCGTTTAATTTTTGCCGGCTGCGCGTTGGCAGCGATCGCAAATACACTAAAAATTGAACTAAAACATAAAAATAACAATTATACTTTATTTATAAAGCCATTTAAAAAAACACAGCTGCAACAAAGTGCTGTACACATGAAATTAAGAACATATAAACAAAAGATGAGATGAAATCATGAAAAACAACAGTCATGTGTTTAATACAGAAGTGGGTTGAGCCTAACCAGGGGTTGCTAGGTGAGGGGCTGGACTCAGGTTTGATCTGATTGGCTGGCGGCTTGTGACGTCAATAAATGCAGGAAGTGTGAATCCTGGTGTATTTATCAAAAATAAATAAATCTACTTAGAGTAAATAAACCACTGGGTGCATTTTTTTGGCACAAGGACTGTTTTTTTATGAAGTAAATACCCAAAGTTTAGTAAAAAAACATTAAAAAGTGAATTTTGCATGTGTGGTCCCCTTTAATAACTACGTTGACAAGAATTCAAATTAAAAACAAACAGACAGTTGGACCTTTCTGTTGGCACATTACTTAAAGTTTACCATGATGAAAACAAACATAAGGAGGAGTTTAAGGAGGAAAGATAAAAGATTGAAATGAAATGGTTGAATCTTATCTTGAGATGTTAACCAGAGATAGCACCCTCTGCTCGGTTTCGGCTGGACGTCCGTCCCGTGATGAAACACTTTTACCTTCGTGAAGATGATCCTGTCTCAACTCCGGTAAATTAGTCAAGCCAGACGTGCTGCTGCGTTTTACAGGCGACCACTTTCATCTTGCCACGGTCTCGAGACCGTCTGCGTCGGCCTCCCAGAGTGATGCCTGGTTCTGGTTTTGTTCAAGATAACTTCAGAAAGAGTGTCACCTCTTGGAGCTCTGACACTCGAAGGGGTTCACAGCTGACGTGCTGTTTGAACCTTTGCTGAAGACGTGGGTCGAGTTGGCACAATGACCGGGCGTCTCCAGCTTGGAGAAAAACGTCCGTGCGTCTTCCCTTCTCCCCGAGAACTCAAAAACTCAGTGAGTGCTGAGAACTGAGTCCCAGCACGGAGACAAAACAAAACCTGCAGGTGTGAAAACAGAGCACTCTCTGTTTAAGCACAGATGAATTGTTTTTAGAACGGACGGGAGACCGAAGATTAAGTTATGTCTAGAACTTCTCTTTCGTTCCAAAAACAGTTCAAACAAATAGACGGAGAATTGTTCCTTCAACTTTCGACACTTATTCTGCCTAGAGCAGACAGTTCAAAGCATGATCATTCTGAGATGTTCTCTTAACTTTGTCATATTTAAAATATACCAGTTTAGTAAAATCATCATTGAAATGACAAAAAATACTGTTTGATCAATTCTGAATTAACACACATTAAAGAGAAAGTTCAATCTGATTAATTAGTGTCCATTAATCCATAATAATTGTTAACCAATATAGAGTCCACTTGTCCTTGAGAAACTCCTTGAGAGTTTCAAG
Source organism: Garcialebias charrua (assembly GCA_038048925.1). NCBI lineage: Eukaryota > Metazoa > Chordata > Actinopteri > Cyprinodontiformes > Rivulidae > Garcialebias > Garcialebias charrua. The sequence continues at coordinate 1,613 of JBBPBX010061652.1, read as the reverse complement.
AAGGTGTAACACTGAGAGTTTCAGAGAGATGTGGAGAGGCCCATATCCCATACGGACATGAGAGTGCTGTATCCCTACAGTCCCCCTTTTTGGAAATCATCGCCTGTCCTTGGGGATGAGTTCCAACACGAAAGGATACCACCGAATGTCTCTGACCTCTATGTAATCCAGCAAGTGGAAAAAGAAAAATCAAAAAGTTCAAAATTGTATTCCCATAATGTTTTTGGAAATACTATACTGTTCGTAGGTAATCCCTTTGCGGTAAGCTTTCAATCCTTTGGAAAACATAGTCTGTTAACCCATGGAGAACTGAGTCTGTGATCCCTTGGAAAACAAAGTCTTATAATCCACAACGGTAAATCCACAACGATGGGGGTTATTGATTTCATCAGCAAGAATGGAATTTAATCAGCATGTAGAGGGGATCCCTCGATTGAAGCAGAGGAGGCGGCCCTTGGATGAAGGTTGAAGACCAACGTTGGATCAGCAGGTCCCCACATCGAAGGTTGCAGGCTGGATGGCTTCCAGTCGGTGCCACCCTGGTTCAATGTGTCATGCAATTATGTGGTTTTAGGTGGGCTTATGATTGGGATTCTACATTAAGCCTTACCTATATGCACCTGGTATGTAAGCTATCATGGATTAGATCAGCTACAATTACCAATTAAGGGGTGGATCAATGCTGTAAAAATCAGATATAGGGATCTATACCTATAGAAATGTGGAGGGCTTCTGTAACGAAGGCCTCTTCTTTCAAACTATTCCTCCATTCATTATTTAGTTTAGGTTAAACTAAAATAAAAATGAAACTAGTTTGGTCTAAATGTCTGTTGTCTTTTAGACGAACGACGCAAGATTTGGTAATCCCTAAAAATTTTGAAGTCTATGGCGAGACTCATCAAAATGAATAGATCTAGAATAGAAACGATCGAATCGGTTCTACCTAAATGATTGGGAGATCAGTGTAGATTATAGTACCTTAAGTAGTATTAATCTACTATGACTCTTCAAAGATTGAGATCTTTAACAAAATGAACAGCATGTTGGCATAGTTAAATCCATTTAAGTCTTCAACTAATCAACAATCAAAACCTCTTTTGGCTGGGAGTGTTCAGAAAACAATAACAACTTCAATAACACAAAAGTAGCAATCAAGCAACTAAAAACAACGTTTCACTACATCAAACTCACTCTGGTCGTCAGATTCCAACGTGTCACACACAAGAAAAACAGTTCTTAGCTTTATAACCGATGTCAATTAAATCCTGCAGATTTAAACGGTTGTTAAGGTTAGTTTTTGTTGTGGGTTTTATGCTTAGCGTTTCTAAGTTCTAGTTGGAACGGTTTCTTTTCGCAACTAGAATAGTTTAAACTGTTTAAGCTTATTTACTATCCTGTGCTTGGACGACCTTCTTTTCCCATGAAGTCTGTGAGTTTGCGAGATCTTTGTCGTTTGTGGGGTTATTGAAATCTTTGTCCTTGACATGGGCATGACCTAACATCACCCCCCGTGTGGCCACCAATAAATGTAACAATATAGGAGTTATTAGTCAGTTTACTGACTTACCTATAGTTTAGACGTGCAGCTATGAGCAGACTTTTATCTGCACAAA
>JBBPBX010061651.1:4710-21056 GCA_038048925.1 Garcialebias charrua | reverse complement strand
ACAGATGGAGGGGCTTAGTCCAAGTGTGGATAGTTTGTCTATCAGAGTTTGGGGGATCATGGTGTTGAAGGCAGATGTGAAGTCCACAAAGAGCAGACGCACGTATGAGTCCTTCTGATCCAGGTGGGTGAGAGCAGTGTGGACCACAGAGGAGATGGCGTCCTCTGTTGATCGGTTCTCACGGTATGCATATTGATGAGGGTCCTCGTTGATGTTGACGGCTGTCTTGATGTGGGACATGACCAGTTTCTCAAAACATTTAGCGACTATCGGGGTGAGGGCCACCGGTCTATAGTCATTCAGACCAGTCACTGTGGAGCATGTGTTGAACATGAAGAGAAACCATGTTAATGTGTGAACGCTGAGTCAGCATTCACAACATTGTTGGATGTTTTTTTTTATCTTCTGTCACTTTGTTACAATCTGTTTCTGCAGACTTGATGCTGTTTTAGTCGTTCATCATCAAACTGATGATCTCATTCAGAGCTGACGGATGATTTTTGATCTTTGTAACTTTCATCCGGTAACACTTTATAATAACTACACATTATTTAGCCTTATTTAAGCATTAATAAACATTTAATTAACATTGAAAACATCATTAATTAAGGATGATTCACACTTAATACACTATTAATTAACACACTTATTAACGCTTTATACATAAAGAATAATGAGTTCCAAAACCTACGTACTCAATGTTTATTCATGCTTAATAACTCATGAATTAACTATGCTATCTATATTTGTAAATGCACAAATTAATGTACTTTCACCACATGTATTAAATGCATACTAATTGTTAAATAATGTTTGAATTCACTATCTATTAATGTACTTTCACCACATGTATTAAATGCGTCCTAATTGTTAAATAATGTTTGAATTCACTATCTATTAATCCTGCAATGCATCATTAATTAAGGCAGTTGCTAGTAGTTACTTAAGTGTATTTGTGAACCCTTCTAAAGTGAAGAAGGTTTTGTTAATGTTGAATAAATCCTAAATAGCCACAAGTTATTTTTCACTTGTGGAAATCTAAAATGTTTATCCAACCTGGGTCATGAAACACTCAACCTGTAGCAGGTCACTAAAGTGGCAAAAATTGTGTCAAAGAAAAGTAGTGCAAAACATTTTGGTCACAAATCAAATGATAGGATTTTACAACGTTTCACTGACGTTTTTCTTTTTCTGTTCGTGTTGAAGCGGCTGCTTCAACAACCCGCCCGGACAGAAAAAGCTGTGACACAAAACGTGCGTGGTGACGTCGTTGTTACGCAGCGAAACACTCAACCTGTAGCAGGTCACTAAAGTGGCAAAAATTGTGTCAAAGAAAAGTAGTGCAAAACATTTTGGTCACAAATCAAATGATAGGATTTTACAACGTTTCACTGACGTTTTTCTTTTTCTGTTCGTGTTGAAGCGGCTGCTTCAACAACCCGCCCGGACAGAAAAAGCTGTGACACAAAACGTGCGTGGTGACGTCGTTGTTACGCAGCGAAACACTCAACCTGTAGCAGGTCACTAAAGTGGCAAAAATTGTGTCAAAGAAAGGTTGTGCAAAACATTTTGGTCACAAATCAAATGATAGGATTTTACAACGTTTCACTGACGTTTTTCTTTTTCTGTTCGTGTTGAAACGGCTGCTTCAACAACCCGCCCGGACAGAAAAAGCTGTGACACAAAACGTGCGTGGTGACGTCGTTGTTACGCAGCGCTCACTCCAACAGCAGGCGTTAGCGATAGCAGGCTAAAAGCTAAGCTAGTCTCCAAAGCGCGTTGTTTTCGCTTCAAAACGAGTCAAACGAGTGCTCATGACCGTCAGAATGTGACTGAACAAAGTTTCACAAGTGAAGAGAAACTGCAGGCTTCTTCTGCAGCGAGTCCTACTCGGTTTCTTTATTTTGCAAAACGTGACGGAGTCGTTCTAACTAGCGGTGGGAACATCTAACTGACAGATGTATGTTTTATTGACTTTTAGAAAATGTCAATACAAACCTGTTTTTGGTACGTCTCCTGCTTTGATTTTTGTCTGATTTCCACAAGTGAAAAATAACTTCTAGCTATTTAGGATTTATTCAACATGAACAAAACCTTAAAGCTGCAGTATGTAGCTTTTTTTATGAACATATTTCTTCACTCTGTCACTACCTCCTGACAGACTGATGTTAGCCAGGTAATCTCTGAAAAAAAAAAAAAAAATATTGTCCCCTTGCTTCTCCAGGTGGTAAATAAGCATTTCTAAAAAGAAAAGGTGACCCACCATTTTCCAGCCAATAAAAACAGAGTTTGTAACCAGCCAATAAAAACAGAGCTTGAATTTGAATCAGCCAATAAAAACAGAGCTTGAATTTGAAATTTAACAGACCACAAGGGGGCAGAGCGGGATCAGAATGCTTTGCCTGTTGAAAATATTTCTAAGTGCTGGAGTTCTACAGAAACTGCATACTGTACCTTTAATAAACCATGACTAGTCTTCACTTTAGAAGGGTTCACAAATACACTTAAGTAACTACTAGCAACTGCCTTAATTAATGATGCATTGCAGGATTAATAGATAGTGAATTCATTTTGTCTGATTTCCCCAAGTGAAAAATAACTTGTGGCTATTTAGGATTTATTAAACATTAACAAAACCTTAATAAAGCATGAATAGTCTTCACTTTAGAAGGGTTCACAAATACCCTTAAGTAACTACTAGCAACTGCCTTAATTAATGATGCATTGCAGAATGAATAAACATTGAGTACGTAGGTTTTGGAACTCATTATTCTTTATGTATAAAGCGTTAATAAGTGTGTTAATTAATAGTGTATTAAGTGTGAATCATCCTTAATTAATGATGTTTTCAATGTTAATTAAATGTTTATTAATGCTTAAATAAGGCTAAATAATGTGTAGTTATTATAAAGTGTTACCCTTTCATCCTTCTAAAATATTGGGTAACACTTTATAATAACTACACACTATTAACCCTTATTTAAGCATTAACAAACATTTAATTAACAATGAAAACATCATTAATTAAGGATGATTCACACTTAATACACTATTAATTAACATACTTGTTAACGCTTTATACATAAAGAATAATGAGTTCCAAAACCTACGTACTCAATGTTTATTCATGCTTAATAACTCATGAATTAACTATGCTATCTATATTTGTAAATGCACAAATTAATGTGCTTTCACCACATGTATTAAATGCGTACTAATTGTTAAATAATGTTTGAATTCACTATCTATTAATCTTGCAATGCATCATTAATTAAGGCAGTTACTTAAGTGTATTTGTGAACCATTCTAAAGTGAAGACTATTCATGCTTTATTAAGGCTTTGTTAATGTTTCATAAATCCTAAATAGCCACAAGTTATTTTTCCCTTGTGGAAATCTGACAAAATGAATTCACTATCTATTAATCCTGCAATGCATCATTAATTAAGGCAGTTGCTAGTGGTTACTTAAGTGTATTTGTGAACCATTCTAAAGTGAAGACTATTCATGCTTTATTAAGGCTTTGTTAATGTTTCATAAATCCTAAATAGCCACAAGTTATTTTTCCCTTGTGGAAATCAGACAAAAATCAAAGCAGGAGACGTGGAATACCAAAAACAGGTTTGTATTGACATTTTGTAAAAGTCAATAAAACATACAAGGAAGAAAAGTAGTGCAAAACATTTTTGGCACAAATCAAATGACATCCTTCAAATAACATAATTCGCCGCCCGTCGGGTCCGTGTCTACGGTTGGGCCTCGTTAGCATTTTAGCCCCCGTTAGCTCGGTGTCGTCCCTCCAAAAAGGCTGCCCAGCTGTTTATCCGCGTTTTAACATGTTACATCGGTGTCCATCAAACATCTGAGGCTGCCAGGCACACATGGATGCGAGCTCCCGGCCCCAGCAGGCGTCTCGGACCGCCACCAGTCGGGTCCGTTAGCATTAGCATGTTAGCTCGTGGTCCCTCCACTAAATCTTGCTGTCTGCTGCTTCACGCGTTCCACAGCGTCTTTGTCCTTGGTCTATCTGTCCCTACGCAAAACCGCCGTTCAGCTGCAGCGCATGTGTCCGCGCGGAGCAACCTCTGAACCAACAAGGTTTGGCTGTCGAAGCCGGAGCTAACCGAAGCTAAAAACATAGCGACCGGAAACTGTCGGAAACTACCGGAAACTGCGTAATTCGGCTTAAAAATAACAATAAAAAATAATTGTAATAATAATACTTTATTTATATACCCAGTTAAAACAACCACAGCTGCAACAAAGCTGAAATAAAGAACATTTAAACCAAAATTATTTTTTAAAATTATTATTAGAATTTTTAATTTAATTTTTGTCTGATTTCCACAAGGGAAAAATAACTTGTGGCTAAATAATACTTTATTTATAAAGCTTTATTTCAGCTTTGTTGCAGCTGTGGTTGTTTTAACTGGCTTTATAAATAAAGTATTATTTAGCAACAAGTTATTTTTCCCTTGTGGAAATCAGACAAAAATTAAATAAATAAAAAATAATAATAATTTTAAAAAATAATTTAGGTTTAAATGTTATTTATTTCAGCTTTGTTGCAGCTGTGGTTGTTTTAACTGGGTATATAAATAAAGTATTATTATTACAATTATTTTTTATTGTTATTTTTAAGCCGAATTACGCAATTTCCGGTAGTTTCCGACAGTTTCCGGTGGCTATGTTTTTAGCTTCGGTTAGCTCCGGCTTCGACAGCCAAACCTTGTTGGTTCAGAGGTTGCTCCGCGCGGACACATGCGCTGCAGCTGAACGGCGGTTTTGCGTAGGGACAGATAGACCAAGGACAAAGACGCTGTGGAACGCGTGAAGCAGCAGACAGCAAGATTTAGTGGAGGGACCACGAGCTAACATGCTAATGCTAACGGACCCGACTGGTGGCGGTCCGAGACGCCTGCTGGGGCCGGGAGCTCGCATCCATGTGTGCCTGGCAGCCTCAGATGTTTGATGGACACCGATGTAACATGTTAAAACGCGGATAAACAGCTGGGCAGCCTTTTTGGAGGGACGACACCGAGCTAACGGGGGCTAAAATGCTAACGAGGCCCAACCGTAGACACGGACCCGACGGGCGGCGAATTATGTTATTTGAAGGATGTCATTTGATTTGTGCCAAAAATGTTTTGCACTACTTTTCTCTTGTATGTTTTATTGACTTTTACAAAATGTCAATACAAACCTGTTTTTGGTATTCCACGTCTCCTGCTTTGATTTTTGTCTGATTTCCACAAGGGAAAAATAACTTGTGGCTATTTAGGATTTATGAAACATTAACAAAGCCTTAATAAAGCATGAATAGTCTTCACTTTAGAATGGTTCACAAATACACTTAAGTAACCACTAGCAACTGCCTTAATTAATGATGCATTGCAGGATTAATAGATAGTGAATTCATTTTGTCAGATTTCCACAAGGGAAAAATAACTTGTGGCTATTTAGGATTTATGAAACATTAACAAAGCCTTAATAAAGCATGAATAGTCTTCACTTTAGAATGGTTCACAAATACACTTAAGTAACTACTAGCAACTGCCTTAATTAATGATGCATTGCAGGATTAATAGATAGTGAATTCAAACATTATTTAACAATTAGTACACATTTAATACATGTGGTGAAAGCACATTAATTTGTGCATTTACAAATATAGATAGCATAGTTAATTTATGAGTTATTAAGCATGAATAAACATTGAGTACGTAGGTTTTGGAACTCATTATTCTTTATGTATAAAGCGTTAACAAGTATGTTAATTAATAGTGTATTAAGTGTGAATCATCCTTAATTAATGATGTTTTCATTGTTAATTAAATGTTTGTTAATGCTTAAATAAGGGTTAATAGTGTGTAGTTATTATAAAGTGTTACCAAATATTGTACTTTATTTTAATATATTTTCTATAAAGAAAAACATCAAGATCTCTTAATAACTTTTAAAAACACTTTTTAAAACCTGCTTCAGTTTGTCTTCTCTGTTTTAGCTTTCTTGTGCTACTTTAAGCTTTTAGCTGTTGTTTTGATATTTTCAGTCTTTTTTTATGCTACATTTACCTTCTAGCTAGCCTTTTGAAACTTTAGCTACCATTTTATTTCTTTAGCTTTTGGCTAGCACTTTGCTTCTTTTTGCTTCTAGCTATCATTTTGTTACTTTAGGCTTTGAGCTGCAGTGTTGCTTCATTTAGCTTTTAGCTAGCCTTCTGCTACATTTAGCAATCTCTATGCTACTTTCACCTTTTAGCTAAAGTTTAGCTACTTCTAACTTTTAGCAAGTGATTCTCTTCTTTAACTTTTAACTAGTGTTCATCTTTTTTATCTTTTAGCTCGTGTTGTGTATCAGCTTCAGCTTGTTCGGCTGGTTTCAGCAGACTCTTTCAGCTCAGCGTTCAGTTTCACAAACGAGAATTATTTTTACAAACTGATCCTGACGCTGCAGAGAAAAGCAGCTGAAGAAAATGCATCGATGGATCCAAACTACTCTGTCATGAGCTCAGAAGAGGAACATGTAGCTGAACTACATTTCCCATGAGCGTTAGCTCCAGCAGCTGCTGCCTCATGGGAGATGTAGTTGTTGAAGGCTCAGTGAAGCTTTGTGGTGGATGTTTCCTGAAATGAGGAGGTGTTCAGATGGTGTGGACAGAAAGTGACAGGAACATGTTGAAGGTTTAAAAATCATCTCAACATGAACTGTGTGACAGACTTTTAGAACAGAGGCTGAGTTCAGGACTTCAGCAGGAACTCTGCAAACACCTGAACTTCTCCACACGTCTCACTGAAGCATGAACTGTGTGACAGACTTTTAGAACAGAGGCTGAGTTCAGGACTTCAGCAGGAACTCTGCAAACACCTGAACTTCTCCACACGTCTCACTGAAGCATGAACTGTGTGACAGACTTTTAGAACAGAGGCTGAGTTCAGACTTCAGCAGGAACTCTGCAAACACCTGAACTTCTCCACACGTCTCACTGAAGCACGTGGACTTCTTGTGAGTCAAGTGTTGGTCAGTTCAGAGAAACATCTTCCTGGATGTTCTTCTTCTTCTCTCCTCTTCATGTTTGTGGGGATTTAAGGGCCGTTAGAAGCTCCTGCAGCTGAGTGGAACATCTGGACCTGAGATGTGGAGCAGGTTCTGTGGACAGAACTCAGCAGAACCAACGTTTGAGAGGCTGCACTCAGAGTGGGAGGAGCCTCTGAAGAACGTTGCTGAGCTTCAAACAGACACAGAGTCCAGGAGAGAATTAGTTTCTACATCCTCAAAATTTGAGGTTTGTATAGTTATTCTTTTTATTTTTTTATTTTATGTCTTTAAAAACCAATCTTAAGTTTATGTCTTTAAATGTAAGGGGCCTCAGAGAGATTGTCAAAAGAAAGGCGATATTTCTGTACTGTAAAAACAAGAACCCACACTGTATTCTTCTTCAAGAAACTCATTCTACTGACTCTGATGAAAAATTTTGGTCAAACCAATGGGGAGAAAAAATTATTTATTCACATGGCACATCCAAATCAGCTGGTGTGGCCAGAGCCATATAGTGAGAGTTGCGACACTTCCATAGAGGTCCGTTGTAAGAATGGAATGCGGAAGTCACGTGGGTCATGGAGGGGGCGATTCGTTCCATGGCTCTGTTTAACAGTCTGACTCTGCCTGCAGTAGCGCTCCGTCGCCACCAGAGGGCGCAGCTCCACAAGGTTTCCATAACCGTTGTTTGGAACGATTGACCGCCTATCGGCGACTTCAAACAAGTACCCCTCGCTGCAGCCTGCAGGACGGGGCGGGGTCGTGCCCGAGGGCCGAGCCATACCATATATGGAAGTAGCGCCATTGCACTCCGGAAATAAAGGGGGCGCCATTTCCTATACCAGCCTTTTAGAAAATACAGTTAAAAAAACGCACAGAAATGAACAATCCATCAGTAAATACACTAACAACACAAGAAAACTTATAATTATTGAAACTGACTACTGATTTATTAATTTTTAGGCTTTGTTCTATGGATTAAGCACTTCTTATTAGTTATTTCATTTAAAAAAATGTTGAAAAAATGAGTGATCTTTACAAATCGGCATATGGACAGAAAATTATTCAAATATATAATTGATAAATGACATGGTATAAATGACATGGTATGTTATTTATGAAATACAGTAGCCTAGGCTGTATACTGTACTATGTTGGATCTCTTTCTTTCTTGGATCACAAAACACAGTAGCCTGGTATCAATCTTAAATTTCTTTTGCAAATGTCATAACAAGGGTAAACTTAATTCAAGTTTGAAATTACACTCTTTTGTAAGACTCGAAAAGAAGGTCATATTATCCAACTGATTGTTTTCTTCTCAGTGTTGAAGGAAAGTCAGAGTTACTGTTATGAATTGGTCATTAAAGTGCTGAATGTTATCATGATCAACAATTAGTTGTGTGTTGTATGTGTTCAGGTATGTATCTACCTACATGAAATCATCAATTCAATCAGAAATAACCACACTAAAAACTATATTACTATTTACCTAATAAAAGACTACACAATGTGTAGTGTCTTTAAAAGTCAATAGTAAACAACCCCAAGACATTTCTTCACTACCATAAATAGAACCATTCTACTTTATGAAATATTTTTTTTTAAATCAGGATCTGTTGTTCTCAGGCAGGTTTGAATGTGGTGAGAAAATTTATAAATAACTTTCCAGTAGGCTATTACAGAACCCTTTTACCAAATTCTGATATCAGCAGTCGATATTCACCTCTCATGTCGTTTCAGTACAGATCTTATGAGGAAAATTAGCTATGCCAGAAACTGTTTTTAAATAAACTCTTACCATTTGAATATCAGAATCAGAATCAGGTTTATTGGCCAAGTATGTTGACACACACAAGGAATTTGTTTCTGGCTGTTCGTGTCTCTCTAGAAAGTGTCTCTCTAAAAATGCTAAAAACTATACAAAAAAAAAACCGTACAAATAATACACAAAATACATAAGGATTCACATCACATGGGGGTTGTGAATGGGTTGGGGGTCACGCTGATGGATGTCTGATGATCAGCTGTTGATGATGGTGATGACCTGGGGGAAGAAACTGTTCTTGTGTCTAGTGGACAGAGATCTGTAGCGTCTGCCAGACGGGAGAAGTTGGAACATGTTGTGACCCGGGTGTGTGGAGTCTGTGATGATTTTTCCAGCCCGTTTCCTGGTTCTTGCGTGGTACAAGTCCTGAATGGAGGGCAGTGAAGCCCCGATGACTTTCTCAGCTGTCCTCACTGTTCGCTGCAGCCTGTTCCTGTCCTGCCTTGTGGCTGCTCCAAACCAGACTGTGATGGATGTACACAGGATGGACTCAATGACTGCAGTGTAGAACTGGATCAGCAGCTCCTGAGGCAGGTCCAGCTTCCTCAACTGGCGTAGGAAGTACAGTCTCTGCTGGGCCTTTTTGAGGATGGAGGTGATGTTGTGCTCCCACTTCAGGTCATGTGAGATGGTGGTTCCCAGGAACCTGAAGGACTCTACCGTAGACACGGGGCTGTTGAAGATTTTGAGGGGCAGCAGTTCTGGGGGGTGTCTCCTGAAGTCCACTCTCATCTCTACTGTCTTCAGTGTGTTCAGCTCCAGTTTGTTCAGGCTGCACCAGGACATCAGTCGTTCCACGTCCTGTCGGTACGCAGACTCGTCGTCATCACTGATAAGTCCAATGACTGTAGTGTCATCTGCGAACTTCAGGAGTTTAACAGACGGGTCATTAGAGGTGCAGTCATTGGTGTATAGAGAGAAGAGCAGTGGAGAGAGCACACAACCCTGAGGGGCACCAATGCTGATGGACTGTGAGGAGGACATGATTTTCCCCAACTGCACCTGCTGCGTCCTACCTGTTAGGAAGCTGGTGATCCACTGACACATGGCAGGAGAAACAGTGAGCTGGGAGAGTTTGGTGGAGAGAATGTCTGGGACAATAGTGTTAAATGCTGAACTAAAATCAAGAAACAGGATTCTTGCATAAGTCCCCGGGTGGTCTAGATGTTGCAGGATGAAATGCAGTCCCATGTTGACTGCATCATCCACTGACACAAATATGATGGCAGATTACCATTCATTGGATCAAAATTGATCATATCTAAACACACATGCAATCTTTAATAATTCCTATTAAAACCAATGACATAGTCTAGAGGTCCAGAATTTTATTCGACAATGTAGACAGATAAATGGACCATCTGCTGAAATGGTGGGCTTGTCATTTCTTCGCCAGAGACTGTCCATGCTGAGAAAGCTCTCCAGAGGTCAATGAATAGTTCATCAATAATGAACTGTACAGACAGCGGCAACGCTGTTAAAGCTGAATGTGGTAACACAAGGTCAGAACATCACTGAAACTCAGTTTTATATCGACAACCACTGCTTTTTATTTCATTGATGAAGAAGAGTTGTTTTATCATGACCTCTCAACCCCACTGGTCATGATTCCTCCTGAACTGAACACTGTTCTGAAAAAGCTTTCTCAGAGTCAAGTTATATAACTTCCATTAATATGTCCTTGTTCTGCAGATAATGCTGACATAACTGGTTAATGTTTCTTTGAATCATCTAAAAAACAAAAGTCATAAAATTTTTGTGACATGATTTTCCTTTGTAAATGTATTGTATATTATGCAACCTGAATATTTATCTGAGCCGTCATTCATTTTAACCTCCAGTGTACTGTAGGAAAAATGCGTTGTTCAAAATGGTATGTCCGAATAAACTGGAATCAGCTGGATTTCTTCTTTTGAACTTTATTTTCAATCTTCTGACTCCAATCAGGTTCATCCAGCACTCAGCAGCACAGGCCTCAGTAAGATCTTGGGCTGAATCAAAGCTGCTCTGCTCTGAGCAGAGACTCTGCCAAACACTGACAACTTCTTTCTACTATAATAATGAATTGACCTTATAATGTACATCTCTTCCTGGTTACACCCGTGGAGGTGTTACCCTTTATGTGTAGTGTGTGAATGTCTGTAAGTGCAAAGTGCTTTGTGGTCCGGAGGGACTTGATAAAGCTCTGTATAAGTTCAGTCCATTTACCATTTTACAGCAGACGTCAGAACGTAAATCATTTTGTTTAGGTTAAAGAAAGAACACATGATAAGACACACACCAACTCTGTCTGTTTTAACCTTAGGCTGAAATGATCAGAAAGTATAAGATACAATACTGAATCTAATATTCAATTAGATATTTCCTTTAGTACACTGTTTATTGTCAAACTGTTTTATTTCACTCATGGAGCAGATAAAAATAATGCAGCATATGTGTGTGTGTTGAAGCCATTGTATTGAACATGTGAAAATATCTTCACTCCAAAAGATTGCTTTTGCCATAAGCAGCAGTGACCCTGACATATAATTTTTGGATATTTTTGACTACTCCCAATTGAATGCAAATAAGACTGGAAGAAGTCAGTTCTGCTTTATATATGTATACATTTGTAAATAAATTTACTATAACGAAAAAGCTGGTGTGTTTGAGTATTCAATGCTTATGTGAATATATTCAGTAAACTATCAGTGAACAGCAAGTATGTAATGCAGAGCATCACCTTTTCTGGTTGTCCTCCATTTCAAATTAAAATACAAATATTTCTTAGTGAATGTGATCATATGGAAGACATGCTGCCAGTACACATCTACAATGAGGAATTTTTCAACCAAAAATTTGTAGTGGCATGGCAGTTTTAATTTTGACACAGAAGAATGATTTACAATCTTTACAAAGTTGCTATGACTTTTTAAACCTGAAATAAAAACAATGTACAACAAAACATAAGAGACAATTTATTTGAGACCATTTGATTTTAAATGTTGTATTCCAACAAAATTGTTTTCCTTTAGCATGTCAGCAAAAATTTGTAACAAGCCATTTACAAAACTTAACTATAAATTTATTTGAATTGAAAGTACAAGACTCCATGTGTGATCTTTTATAACAGCGGTACATTGATTTTACATTTAGGCCTACACTTTTTCTTACCATTTTGGATTTCCACATTCAGCTTGTGATTTGTTTTTTTGATTAAAAACAAGCTTCCTTCTATAATTTAGTGTGTGTGTATTTTATATGTATATACACACACACGACAATATTTATATGAAATACTCTGTTATCTACTTGTCATACATGTACATTGACAGCTCTGACAAGATGTCATAATACTGTACTTGTACCTCTGTTACATACTTCTGAAAGTGGGCATATTGCCTTCATTTATATAGCCTACATCAATGGTTAACACATAGTAACTCTGAATGTATACAAATAAAAATATAACTGCTATGGAAAATATCCTATAATTTCAATTTTTTACTTAAGTGTGGAAATGATGCTATGCGAAAGAAAAGTAAGTAGAGTAGGTCAACAGAGCAATAGCAAATGGGAAATTGTAAATGTATACAATGTTTAAACACATTCAGTTAAGTCAAAGTCAACTTTATTGTCAGAACTCCAATATGTACAGGACATACACAGGATTGAAATTGCATTTCTCTCAGTCCCTCAGTGCAACAGTAACCATTTCAACACTAAACACTAAACAATTAATAAACAAGCATAAAATGAAATAACAAAAGTCTAGTACTGTCCTGAGTTTTTTTGCATAGTAGTTTTTCATAGTAGTATAAAAGTATAAAAAGTTTCACCAACACCAAAACACCAACATTTAATAAACATAATCATAATATGAAATAGAGTGTAATACTGTCCTGAGTTTTTTCATAGTAGTTTTTCATAGTAGTATAAAAGTATAAAAAGTTTCACCAACACCAAAACACCAACATTTAATAAACATAATCATAATATGAAATAGAGTGTAATACTGTCCCGAAGTATAAAGTATAAAAAGTATTTCTATAAAACAAATGAAGGTTCTGGCATTTGACATTTGTAAAGAGTGACATAGCAGCATGTGGGGTTAATGTACACAGTATATGTATGAGGTAGTTGATATTTGTATAGAGACAAAGTGGCATTACACAATAAGGCTAATAAAAAGAATATATACTGTATATCAGCAGTAGTGTAGATATAAAAAGTCTAGATGTAAACAGTAGTAATAAATGTAAACAGTAGTATTAAATGTCAACAGTGAATGTAAACAGTAGTATGACTATAGGCAGTAATGTAATACAACCATTAGTGCAAATATAAGAATTAGTGCAAACTGAATGAGCACATGACCGTGAGTTGAGTGATTGACCCGTATTGATGACACAGAGTCCAGTGTTAAAAACTTTGTGTTGTGTGGTAATGTGTGAACGTTTTTTTGTGATTAAGGCAGTACAAGTGGGAGGAAGGGCAGAGCAGGCAGAGTGTTAAGCATCCTGACTGCCTGATGAACAGAGCTGTCTCAGTCTGCTGGTTCGAGCCTGGACCGAACCAAAGACATTTCATAACTGACAGTCCAGGCAGTGGCCAGCTTTACCGTCAGAGTAGTAGCGGAGGTACCCCCCTCGTCTTCCATTTCCTGTGTAGCCCACACAGTCTTTGTACACTCTCTGGCAGGAAGAACATGTTATCACAGCAAAGGGTTTTCTGTGTTCTGCCCTGTAAGATGCTGAGAATTTACTCCAGTTGACCTCCCCTGTAAATGATAATTTTAATGTAGGTAAAATGTAATTTCATGTTTTAAGTGAAAACAAGTAAAAACATCATTACCATCCAGCCATGCAAAGTGGGCCTTCTTCCTGAAAACTGGATCAGACACAATAGATCGAAACCGCTTGCAGGTCAATGCCAAAGTGAGGTAAGCAACATCTCCCTCTGTTAGGACCACCTCTTGGAGCACAGCCTCAAGTACATGCGAAGGCATCTGAAAAACACCCCAATTGTGCATTGTAAGAACATCAAAGAATGAACAACTATATGTATAAGAATTCATCTTACCTGTAAAATTGGTGGCATTTGTTGCACCTGCAAAGTGAAGACCACAAAAAACAACACACACACACGCACACACACACACACACACACACACACACACACACACACACACACACACACACACACACACACACACACACACACACACACACACACACACCTGAAATTCACAAGTACAAGTGACAATTCTTAATTATGGATGGTGTGACCAACCTCAAGATCTGGCTGGGTTGTTCGTGCATAGGTGTGGTCATCAGCACAATGACTCTGGCAAAATACATATTTATACATAGTTTCTTAAAACCTCAAATAAAGACCAGTACCTAATTGATTCAATCCTTGATTGTTGGATCATGATTTTCTTTCAAACAAAAAACTTAGTGCAACTGTGCATGGCAAATACACTTACTAACAATTACATTTTTCAAAACTATATCTTACCTTACATTTTCTCCTGGCTTCAACCATTTCATCATTTCTCTTCCTCTTTCTCTCTCTTCGTAGCCGTTCCCCAGATCTTTCAAAATCACAAATGAAGTCTTTACAGAAATACTACCATTCATGTAATGCCACATAGAGAGGCCAATTATTGTCCTTACTTCACAGGGAAGTTTGTCAAGATAAGTATGCACCACCACCTCCGTATAGTCATCATATCCATCTGCAGATATTACAGGTCAAAGTTTTGTGACATAACATCAAACCATGAAGCACTCAATCCTGTGTGTGCCCTTACCTCAGTGAAATCAAAAGGTGCTCCCATCACAAAGTACAGTGCATACTGTTAAGAAAAATGTGATTACTTGTATACAACCCACAAAACAATACGGATATGCTGAGTGGAAGCAACTTACCATCACTACAAACATTCCACAGTTGTTGGACAGTCCTTGTTTCGGCAATCCCTGTGGAATTTAAATGAAAAACTGTTTATTACTATAACCAACAAGAAAATACACATAACTATCAATTCATGTACCTCAAGGACAAATGCTTATTTTCCCTAACATCCCTGCCCCTACAAACATCTCACCTTGACATCATTGGCAACAAATTCTGTCCATGGTCCAGAACAGGTAGCGGTGCTGTTGTGGCCGCCTGGATGTTGGTTGAAGCTGGCTGAACAGGTAGCTGTGCTGTTGCACAGCTGGACAGGGATCTTAAAGTCATCGTGTGGTTTACTAAATGATTTACAAACCGCTCCCGTTTCTCATGTGTTGACAAACAGTATGGGCAATGAAAGTGAGATGGGCCGCCGTGACAAGGTAAACCACATCTGAAGATGTAGAATTCTGCAAACCAAATCAAATCAATAACGTTAACAATAGTAAATACATAATTTGTACACATATTTATGCCAGAAACAGTCAGAGGTGTCAAGTAACCAAGTACAAATACTTTGTTACTTTACTTGAGTAGAAATTTTGGGTATTTCTACTTAAGTGGAGTAATTATTTTACAGCCTACTTTTTACTTCTACTCCTTACATTTTAATTCAATTATGTGTACTTCCTACTTACTCCTTACTTTTTAAAAATGAAAAAAGTATTTTATTTCGATTTAACTTTGGTGGTTTAGAATTCACATTAGTTAGGACTGCATACAACTATTCAAATAAACACCATCAAAATTAGAAAATTGACAACTCTTTCACAAACATTAGTATTAATCAAATTGTGTTTTAAAAACCTTTATGTTGAACCATAGCAGTATTAGCAATATGGTTCACCACCTTGTACGACTCCTTAGCAGAGTAGGAGCAAAGAGGACATCTATAGGAGTCATCTTTGCTATAAGGTTGTAACATCTCCCCTTTTTGAATGTTACATACAGATACATGGATCTGCTGAAAGAAAACAAAGAATGAACTTTAAAAGTTATAAAATGGTATCTATTTTTAGGCACTATGATCGTGATTTCGCTATGCAGCACGCTACATATGCTAACATCAATCTTAGCTTAAAGGAATTACGATTTTTACTAGTTCACATAAATATATTTATTTGCTACATAACAAAAATGCTTATAAAAAGTATCATTACCGTCTGCTGGAGTAACCCCTCGCTGTTTGCTGCAGCGAGGTGTACTTGGTCTGCTGACTTTGCCAAGTTTCCATTGTGAATCATTCCTCAAAATATTTTCATTCACGTGTCCCTTCTTCAACCTTCTACAGTACAGTACTTGGAAACACCGCTGAGCAGCTGACCCGCTTCTTTAAGGAATTTGTAAGTGATCATTGAAACAGCGCCCCCTTTATTTCCGGAGTGCAATGGCGCTACTTCCATATATGGTATGGCTCGGCCCTCGGGCACGATCCCGCCCCGTCCTGCAGGCTGCAGCGAGGGGTTACTCACAAAGAAGCTACAGCTATCTGACGAAAAGAAGTGTGGTTTATTAACATGAGTGAAGAACAAGAAAACGTCACA